>ML779493.1:44261-83948 GCA_009831015.1 Picea engelmannii | reverse complement strand
GAAAGTATTAAATGAGCATCGTTCAGGCCTTGAACTAGGAGATTTCTGGTCATTTCAAGAGCGTCTGCCTTACTCTCACCGTTCGCGCTGGCATTCCATAGGAGCCCAGGGCACACTGCAGTTGCAACTAAGCAATCTGGGATTGGGAGAGCCACCCTATGGATGAGGTAGTTAGCATATGATGATAATAATAAGGACAACTATTAGTGTCCACTCTGCGAGGATGGTCTTAACAACAATAATAGACGAGGTATTAGGATGCAAGCAGTCTCATGCCATGGGCATATGCATCTTTACTGTAACTATTTCTAAGAATATAATGTAATGCTTCACTTTCTTTCAGTCTCTTACTCACAGTGGTTACTAAAACTGAAGCTAAAACCAACATAATAGCTCTATTCATATAAATAGAAAATGTAAAATAAACACTCATAACATTACCAGTATTTTTTCACAATAATTTATCTCTAAATTAGTATAATACTTATCTACATTAATAGGTTCCTTTGGGCGTTCATGAATTTTATTTCGGTTGTTCATATATATTAGGTCTTTCTTGAATTTGTTTTCAGAGTCACATCACATGATTTTTAATTCTGTTGGTTTGTTGGGGTTGAACCTTGATGATGGGTAGATTTGCTAGACTATGTGGTAGAGGTGACGCAGAAGAAGGTAACGGTGAGAGGGCGTGTGGATCCCAAGAAGAGGATACAGAGAAATAAAATGACCGACGACAAGAAGAGCAAGGCCATCGAATTTGAGAGGCTGAGAGGCGGAGGATACTGGCGGAGGATACTCTACCGACTTAGAGCAGCAGTACTGCAACAACATTTGGAAGAAAGCTACAGAGAATCCCCATTCATTCACTATCACCGACTCACCCGAGGAATGGAACAAAAATACATTATCCCGGTAGAAAGCCCTGAAGTTTATCGGCCACATGGGGACTTGAATTGAATTGTCATTGATGGAAACAATTATTAATGGGTTAGGATTAATGACCGAATCCTGTACGCCTCCTGTCCCTGTAGATGAATATTAATATTAGACATGGCCAAGAGAACTACATATACATGACGACAAGCATGAGTGTTTATGCATAATGGCAGCTTCAACTAAGACATGAGATTAATATTGTTTATGTAGTATCAGAAAAATATGTCCCTTCATTCGATATTCCTTGGCCTCCTGCTGCTACTGTCGCTCCTACTGCTTGCTTGTTACTGAGTTCGTTATAATTACCCCCATTTATTGATCCAGATCTGGAATTGAACGTGGAGATAAGTATGCAATTCAAGCTTTCCTTCGGTTCTCATACATCGTTATTGTATTGTTTTAGAATACATGGAATATTTTTCCATCATATCAAGTAAGTTCATCTTCCCTACTCTTTTCATTTTCATTTAAACTGACTAAAAAAATTTCAGATTTGATGCTTTTGAATGGTTATTGCAATAATAAAAATTTAAAATCAATTTTTATTTACATTTGAGAATTTGAAAGTTCTTTTATAAAAATAATAATAGATATAATCCGCAGAAGTTTCTAGGGTTTGCTCCCCCGAGAAGTGCTCAGACCCGACGGTGTTCTCAGTTCCTGATATCAAAAAGAAATGAATGAAAGGTGGATAAATCATGTTAAAAATATATATTTTTGTTTTTTTCTGAATCTGGTCGAAAGGGAAAAGCCAAGATACACTGGCAATTGAAGGAAAAAATGCTGACGGTGAAGATAATGTACACAACCAAAACCTTCACACTTGCAAACAGTAAGAAAGCTCGAACACAGAAGTTTTGGAAGCCATCTGATCTAGAAGTGACAATATTACAAAGTTGTAACGTATTAAGTTTTGGAAGCCATCTGATCTAGAAGTGACAATATTACAAAGTTGTAACGTATTAAATATGTTTGGTTAGAAAATGAAATAAATAATATATAATAATAATAATAATAATTCATTTTTAAGGTTACCGTCAAGTCAGACACTTAATTGGTATATGAGACCTCCTTGTTTATGGGATAAGGGACTCCCTCCGTCTAGCGAATTGACTGATAAAATCTACAGAAGTATACATAATGTTTATAATGACTATCAATTTTTTTATTAAAAAATCACTTATCACTTAAAATACAATAGGTGTCATTGAAAAGGTCGGGAGTGTCACTAAAAAGGTATTTATGACTCTTTGAAAAGGTCGGGAGTAGATAGTTCGATTCCTCTGATTCTTATCTTCCTGGTATCGCAATAACATCATTACCCTGATGTAGGATTTTTTCTGTAAACATAAACAAAACCTGGAGCTTTGCAAATATACCTGGTTTTCAACAATATCGTACATGTTCACCTTTCTATTATAGAATATGGTGAGTTGGGAAGCGGATGGTCTGCCTAGGGGACATATGGTGCAGTTATATTCTACAGGTGAGGGGCAAGGCAAAATTGATATGGGGTTCCTAGGAAATGTTTCTGGCAAGCCCTACTTTCTGCACATAAACATTTATATCAATGGTTTAGTGAATAGAGAGAAACATTTCTATTTATGGTTCAATCCAACAACAGATTATCACAATTACTCAATTCGCTAGAACCCTAGCAAATTGTGTAAACTATCTCTCTCTATCTCTTATTCGCGTGGTTTAACGTTAAATATATTTAGACTTTTAATTTATTCTAGATTCAATCTAATTTTACATTGTAGTGACTGATATATGCATATATTTATGAACTATTTTTAGAGTATTTTCATTGATGGTTTACCAATCAGAGTATTTGCAAGAAATGAAGACATAGGCGTGCCATGTCCCAATTAATAGGCAATGAGAGTGCTCTCAATCTTATGGAACAAAGACCAGTGGGCAACTCAAGGAGGACGGGTTAAAATAGATTGGTCCTCGAAAGCTCAACCCATAACAGGTTCTGACAATCCAGGTAATGTTATGTCTCATACTCCAAGCTAACGTGAAGCACCTGACTGGTCAACTCTAGGGAATGTGGGAATAAAAACGCCCATCTAAGGTTAGTGAGAGTAAATGCCATGAAGGAGAGAGTATGGTAGGTGCAATGTGAGGTCTTCCGAAGTTCGCTAGGTAGGTAACATATCCCTGTAAAATTGTTTCCAAGATCCAATGGTAAATAGTTATATTGGTGAAATTCTTAGTATTTCATTACCTAGCTTGAAAGAAAAAACATTAATCTAGATATCAAATTATCATGGAAAGAATATCCACGAGTTCATAAGTGAAATTATTAGTTTTTCAAGTCTCTAACAACTTTAGCGGATTCTAAATCACTTGCAGATTTGAAAAAATCCGTAGATGAAGAAGCTTAGCTTTCATTATCGATTTTTCCCCATAAATATGGAAACAGTGAACATGATTTGCTGCAACTGTTTGGTTTCTTTCACATTTTCTAGTTCCATGAATTCATTTCTCATATATTCATTTTTCCTTGCTGGTGTGATAAATTGAATCAATATATTCATTTTTGGTTGTTGCTATGAGAGCTTGTACAAATTTTGAAGGATCTCCCACCAGACTGAGAATGCATCTAGGCGGAGCAAACGTGGTTGTGCATGCAGCTCGCCACACCACTGGGGATGGCATCATCCACTGCAACAACTGTCATAAGCAAACAAAGTCACAAATTTGATTTTTAAAATTTATTTTTTAATGATAACAATTCATAAAAATAAATAACATACATCAATTTATAATATTTAATAATATTAAAATAAAATTATTTAAAAACTAAATCAAAATAATAAGAAATTTCACTTAAAAATTAAGCTTATTTAATAATATTAAAATAAAATTATTTAAAAACTAAATCAAAATAATAAGAAATTTCACTTAAAAAGTAAGTTAAATAAATAAAAGTGATTGGTAACATAGGTTATCCAATACATTATATTCCATCCCTGATACAAAACCAACCAAATAATATAACAAAGCGAACCTATTTAGGCGGTCAACCATCTTTGACCTTATCTTTGACCGCCAAGGGAAAGCTATAGTCCTAGCCTTGGCCGGAGGCAGGGAAGGATTTTTTTTTTGCACTTCCTAAGTAAACAACGCAAGTCCTTGTCGTAAAGTATCTAAATAATAATGTGAATTTGTATAAAAATAATATTCTTTTATAGGTTTAAGTTCCCATTTGTTGTTTTGTAGTTCTTTAAATAATAATGTGAACTTATATATACAGATTGACAACAACCTATTCACGGGAGCTTTTCCAGAGCAGTTGGGATAGCTTCCCAATTTATACGGGCTCTCAGATTCGCAGAATCGTTTCGTGGGCAATTTCCCTGGGGATATATGCAATTGTCCTGCTCTCAGCATCATCAATGTGTCTAAGAATTCGTAATCAGGTCCGCTTTCCGACTTCTGTTGCTGTAAAAAGGCAGTGCCCGTTTCGTTTGTAGACGATAAACTTCAAGGGAAAATCCCGCCTTCTCATGGTAGTCTTCTGGTGCTCACATACATAGACTTATCAGTCAACAATCTAACTGGTCCTATCCCTTCCCTGCTAGAAAATCTGAAGTTTGTGTTGCTCAAAGGTTTCTTTTATTAGGCTTTCAGGTAGGGTTCTCATTTCTTTGATTTCATGTTTACCAATATCATACTTGGAAGGGAATCCAGGCCTCCGTGGGAAAGGATTAGTCGAAACTGTACTTTAGAGGATTCGAATAAATCCAGTCATAGTCACAACCGTCATGCTGTTCTAATGTGGGCTGTGATTGTTGGATTCATCACTTCTGGGATCTTAATCATGGTGGGTTTGATATCGATAAAGAGATCCTGTAACAGAATGCAATACAAACCTGGAAAACCAAAATGGAAGACCATAGCATTTTGTCATCTCGGATTTAACGAGGATGAGAATATCTCAAAGCTAGATGAGAGAAATCTGGTGGCAAGTGGCTTCTAGTAAGGTTTAGAGAGTTACATTGCCTAAGGGCGACGCTGTGGCAGTAAAGAAGCTCTGGAAAAGAGGTAAGGTTGGCGGAAGACAGGCCAGCACTATGAAGGCTGAGATTTTTTGAAACCCTAGGCAAGGTTCGCCACTTGAATATCCTGAAATTGCTCTGTTGTAGTTCTAGTGAATAAACAAATATGTTGGTATATGAATATGTTCCAATTGGTAGTTTGGCCAACGTTCTGCATTCTTCAGATATTGTTTTGGATGGGCTGCTCGATTTGATATTGCCCTGGGAACAACCAAAGGTTTGGCATACTTGCATCATGATTTTGTGCTACCGGTTTTTCACAGGGATATCAAGTCAAACAATATACTTTCGGATTCGGACCATGAGCATAGAATTGCGGACTTTGGCCTTGCCAAGATATTGGGAGGCTTTGCACATCCTGAATCCTTGACTTTTTCTGTAGGGACATTTGGATACCTACACATTTTTTTAAGTGTTTCTGATGCTCTTAATGTTTACTATGAAATACTCCATCCTTTTTATGTTTCTGATACCATTGCATGATAATCCCATGCTTTTTGACGTTGTTTAAGGTATTCTCATATTACAATATGAAGATCCCATGTTTTTGAGGCTGTTTAATATCTTCTAATATGATAACATGAACATTTTGTACTTTTCATGTTTTTCTCCATGCTTTTGACTTTGTTTAAGGTCATATGAAGATCCATGCTTTTGATTTTGTTTAAGGTTATATGAATATCTCATGCTTTTGAGGCTGTTTAATATCTTCTAATATGAATATTTTGTACTTTTGATGTTTTTCTCCATCAACTTAGTATACTTACTTTAAAATTGTTAATAATGATAACATTATAATTGAAATGTAGGTTTATAAATATAATTTGAAAACTTCAATACATATCAAAGAATTTTCTTGTCTTGTCAAATCAAGATGTTTTTGTCCATCAACTTAGTACATTCATTCTTAAATCATTAATAATGAGAACATTATAATAATTAAACTTGAAGACTTCAATACATATCAAAGAATTCTCTTGTCAAATCAAGAGAGAGTTTCTTTTTCTTTTTTCAAATTGAAATAAAACATAACATGTAGTATGAATTTCTAAGCAACTTCTTTTAATACTAAGGTAATTGGGTTGGGTTAATCTTTTGAGGTTGTTTAATATCTTCTAATATGATAGTATGAACATTCTGTTTTGTCCATCAATTTAGTGCACTCATTCTTAAATCATTAATAATAATACCATTATAATTGAAATGTAGGTTTATAAATATAATTTGAGATTTCAATATATATATAAAGAGTTCTCTTGTCAAATCAAGATGTTTTTGTCCATTAATTTGGTGTACTTATTCTTAAATCATTAATAATAACAATATTATAATTGAAATGTAAGTTTATACATTAAATTTGAAGACTTCAACAAATATCTAAGAATTCTCTTTTCAAATCAAGAAATAGTTTCTTTTTCTTTTTCTAAATTGAAATAAAATGATCACATGTAGTATGAATTTCTAAGAAACTTGTTTTAAAAGTAAGGTAATTGGGTTGGGTTAATATTCATTTAGTCATAGAGTAGGTAGGTTAACCATTGATACAATGAATGATATGTTTACTCTTCACTGTTTATGGGTTCATGCTATTGGATACCCTATGTTATTTTCCTATGGGATTACATATGATGAATCTTATTTAATGGTTTGGAATACTCCATTGTTAAATACCTACTTTTGAACACTCTTGTTGAGAGCCTCAGTCTTGAAACTCTTGTTGAGAGTGTGGAGACTGTATAATGTGTTGTAACCATTTAGTTATTAAATAATTTAGTGTGCTATAGGGAGAAATCATACTATCTAATAGTTATATGTTTCTATGTTGTTTATTATTGCATGTTCAATGTTTATTTAATTTGTGTACTTTATTCTTTCATGAATTATATGTTTTTATGTTGTTTATTATTGAGACATTGTTTATTTAATTTTTGTATATTATTCTTTCATGGATTAGTTTAAGAAGCCACAGCTTTACGTCTTTTCAAATTGAAGGATAAAAAAAATGGATTCTCAACATGAATGATTAAATTTTTTTAATTTGATTAAAATTGGATTTCATCTAAAAATTATTTTCATTTACATTTAAAATCATGTTTAAAATTAGTTAACAATGTAACACTATTCTCTAAGTAGTGAGGACTATTTTGGAGGCCACAAAAATTTGAACTATTCTAAAGGCCACAAAATATTTGAACTCTATAAAAATCAAGTTATTCACATCAAATAATGCAGTGCCAAATATCATTATACATAATCACATACTTGCTCTCATAAAAGGAGTAAGTCTGCGTTAAATAAAAATTTGTTTTCCTTTCATTATTAATTTTGAAAATTATATTGAAGAGCTACTAATTTTCATCAATGGTGAGAAGACATTTGCACCAATGATGAAAACACACATAGGAAAACAACTTCTTATTTTTAAACAACACAAACACATGAAAACGAGAAAAAGGCTAATTGCACTAGATATTTCATTGGGATCTTGGGTATGATAAATTGCATGCATGTATGGGGTGTTCAAGATTAAATAAGGGTGGTATCAACCAATTGGATATTTTAGGATATTATATTATTTCTTGTTTTTTAATACATTTGGATATTTTAGGATATTATAGTATTTCTTGTTTTAAATACATTTGAAGGTCCCTTAAAGGTAAGATTACACCTACAATTTTTATAGTATCATTTCAATAAAATTGTAACATTTTGTTTCTTAAGGTTCTTCTTAACAAGAAAACAATGCTAAGAAATCTTATGAGGCTCAGATAAATCCTCTCTTCTAAAAATGAAAAATACAAAAGAATGATCTCAAATGCTTACTAAAATAATATGGTATTCCATGACACTAAGAAAAACATAATATAAAAAATAAATCAAGGAAATGTGTAGTCCTTAATACTTCCTCTAAGAAGAAATTGTGTAGAAATATTCAAATGTATCCAAAAAAACATATTGACTAAAATCCCATAGATGTAATTAAAAAAAATCACTCAAAACCATCAAAACAATATGAAAAAGTGACATGCATTTAACTGATAAAATATGATAAAATATTTAAATATAACCATAAAAAAATAATGAAATCAAATCTACAAAATATCTTTTAATTATGGAATAATACATAAACAAAAACAATATCATTGAATCTACAATGTAAGTGTCAAATTCATTAGCTGGTTTTCTCATTAGCTCCAATAAATATGGCCCTGTGAGAGCTCTTACTGCCACAACACTCTTTTATCTTTCTCTCAATACTATGTTAGGCTTAACATAAGTTACCACTTATATTTTCTTTTAATTATATATTACAATTCTTTTAATTATATATTAAAATGATGAATAATTCTTAAATAAAAGAGGATTTTTTTTAATTATATATTAAAATGATGAATAATTCATAAATAAAAGAGACATTGTAAATTATCCTTAAGACTCCTCTCATCTTTTTCAAATATTACTCTTCGCCATCCCCTAAATACTTCTTCTATTCTTAACAAGAGATTCTCAATATTCAAACTCCCATAGAATGTCATCTGTGTTCTCACCACTCAAATAAAGTCCATTGCCATTTGTCGTTCTCCCCACTCAAATAAAATCCATTTCATATATTTCAATAGTGGTTGACTTTATTACCATATTTTTCATATGCATTTTTGTCCTTCCATTCATCCATGGAAGACCCTGGATCTTTCTGGAATTTTGATTGTCATGTAGCTTCTRCAAACCAACGCCCAACGCTCTCCCATTMTACAGTTCTAGATAMAATATCTTAATCTTTTTAGAAGTAGAGTGTTTTGCCCAAATTAATTTGTTTGGAGCTTTGGACAAATGGGAGAAGGAATTGCCGCCATGCTTTATGCAGTTCCTAAAGTTCCATAAAGAATATCCTCGGGGCAACCATGCTCCATAGTAAGTGGAAGTCGCAACAACAGATGAGAATATTGATGTTTATATTTCCGACTCTTCCAAGTGCTCACTGTTGGGGTGTGAGAAGTCTAAACCCTAAGTTTACGTAATTTTAAATCCAACCAAGACTTTCACCACATTAATGAAAAGAAAAATTATTTCCCTCGTTAAATTAGCACAGCTTTCTTTTATTCACATATAAGCTTATTGGCGATGTCGCGATCTTGTTATTTGTTGTGTTAATTGTAAATGGCCCCTTCGATGGAAACTCCTGAACATTGCCCTCTCAACTACTTTCACCATCTCTGAATCCTCGAAACAAGGTTTGAAGTTTTGCAAGGTAGCTCCAGTGATCCCGGAATTATCACTTGTGCTGCAGCAGTTATGATATTGCTACAAGTTGTACTGCTTTCCGCTATTGCAACCTCGTCCACATCTAGGTGCGGTGGTAATGATTACAAGGTGGCAAGCTCCCAAACTAAGAGAATCTGGAGATTGTCATTCTGTTGATAACATGATGCAGTCTATCTTTAGTTTTCTTTTATGTTAGTTAATGTTTAGATATAGTTTGTAAGCATTCAAAAGAAATTTTTGTAAGCATTCAATCAGGACCAGTTAACTCTTTGTTTTATGAGGCTATGAACTCCTTTAAATACGTGCTACATACTCTATTGTGCAGTTGTAGAAATGATAATTTATTTTTTGGTTGTGCATGGAATGTAAGCTTTAACTCTTTGTTTTATGAGGCTATGAACTCCTTTAAATACGTGCTACATACTCTATTGTGCAGTTGTAGAAATGATAATTTATTTTTTGGTTGTGCATGGAATATAAGCTTTATTCTATTCTATTGTGATTTTATTATCCCTTGTATTTTTTGTGGTGTTATGTTGTTATAATTGAATGATTAGCTAGTCCAGAGATAGACCTGTATAGACTTTTCATTTGGTATGTTATTGTTTTAGGGTAATCATATCAAATTCTAATTCCTTGCCCATTCCATAATTTAATAGAAGTGATTGTGATTATTGGTCCATCCAAATGATTTTTTTGATACGGAAATATTTATGGGAGATTGTAGAAACGGGTTATGAAGAGACAAAAGATTGGTCCACTCTTTCTGCAAATGATAGAGTACCTAAGAAGGAATCTAGAAAGAAGAATGCTCAAGCTTTATTTCATATTCAAATAGTTGTAAATAAAAGCCTATTTCAAGGAATTGTAGGTTCAAAGACAATAGAGGATGCCTAAAATACTCTACAAGAATCTTACCAAGGTAGTGATAAAGTCAAAGTTGTCAAACTACAGACATTGAAAAGAAAATTTGAGAATTTGAAGATGCAAAAAACTAAAAATGTGAGTGATTATTGTGTGAAAGTAAAAGATGTAGTCAATAAGATGGCTACTCTTGGAGAAATTCTGGACAAAGAGA
Source organism: Picea engelmannii (assembly GCA_009831015.1). Taxonomy (NCBI): domain Eukaryota; kingdom Viridiplantae; phylum Streptophyta; class Pinopsida; order Pinales; family Pinaceae; genus Picea; species Picea engelmannii. Next base: position 73,601 of record ML779493.1, on the reverse strand, counting down.
TTGTGATTAAAAAGGTGTTGAGGTATCTAACACCAAGGTGGAACCATGCTTTCATAATCATTGAGGAAAGCAAAGATCTGTATACCCTTCCCTTCAGTTTGATCAGCAAATTACAAATTACAAAGAATGAAGATGCCAACACTAACACCAAAAGAAACCAAGGCCAATGTAGAGGTCAAAATAAGAATTATTCAAGAAGAAGAGGTGGTTCAAGAGGTAGAAGCAGAGACAAATTTGATAAAAGAAATATCCAGTGTTATCATTGTAAAAGTTATGGTCACTTTGAAACTGTAGATTAAAAGAAGGTAATAAAAAAAAATTGTTAATTATGCTCAAGAGGGTGATGAGGCCTCTCCAAACAATTCATTTTTATCTTATGACAAAGCTAAAAATGGTACTAAAGATATTTGGTATTTAGAATCAGGGTATTCTAACCACACATGTCACGAAATAAGGAGATTTTTCTACAATGGATGAAAGTTTCAAATCCAAGATAAAACTTGGTGATGACAAAACATTGGAGGTTGTTGCAAAAGGAGCTATGGAAGTCCATACTAAAGAAGGTATGAAAAGTGTTAAGGACATTTATTCCATTCCACAATTAAAGCATAATTTATTGAGTGTTGGCCAATTTTTTTTAAGTTGGTGTTTGAAAATTAGCAATGTACAATTTATGATAAGAATAGAGGCAATATGGTGGTTAAATTTGTTCCTATGTCAAAGAATAGGATGTTTCCATTGATTTTTGGAGAACATAACAACCATCTTGCCAATATGGCATATGCTAAAAAACCTTGGTTGTGATATATGAGGTATGGACATTTGAATTTTCATAGTCTAAAGCTTCTAACATCAAAATAATTAGTTTATGGTTTTCATAAGGTTCAATAACACAAGGAGGTTTGTAAAGGATGTGCTAAAGAAAAACATGCAACAGAGAAATTTTCAAAAGGAAATGCATGGAGGGCCCATTATCCAATTCACTTGGTTCACTCAAACATTTGTGGTCCTATGCAGACAAAGAGTTTGGGAAGTCATCATATTTTATTACTTTTATTGATGAATAATCATGAAAGTGTTGGGTTTATTTTTTGAAGACCAAGGGTGAAGCCTTTGATACATTCAAGAGGTGTAAAACACTTGTAGAAAAGGAAAGAGGTTGCAAAATTAAATGCTTAAGGATTGTTCGTGGAGGAGAATTTTGTTCAAATATTTTCATAATTATTGTGATATGAATGGCATCAAAAGACAATTGACCATGCTTACACACCTCAAAGAGTAAAATGGTGGAAATGGAAAGAAGTATGTTACAAATGAAGGGATTAAGTAATTCCCTTTTGGGTGATGTAGTTGCTACAGTTGTATACATTCTCAAGCGATGTCTCACAAGTGAACTTTGTTATTGTTACAGTAGTTGCGAGAGGTATTAACCTCCACGTGTAACCTTTGACTAGAATGGAATATTCTGAAATCAAGGGAAACCCTAAACAGATTTGTGAAAACCCTAGAAGACAAATCGACCTAGCAGAATAAATAATATTAGAAGATTATCTTCATAAAGACAAGTCGTCTCCCCGGGAAAAAGATAAACATGAAATATAATTACAATAAAGTCACGACGACCCAGCCAGAAAAGGCATTGGACATATTAATATAAATAGAGGATGTTTTAGCTCATGTGTATGCCCAGAGTGCAAGTCTTATGGAGAGCTGCAGTTGCAGTTGCAAGGAGAAATAAGGGAGTATGGTCATCCATTGGTCTTAGTCTCTCTCTAGCGCTATCAAGTGATATTCTTGGTGATACTCTTGTGGATATTCTTGCTAATTATGGTGCAAGTTTGAGACAACTTTTGTAGTTTTGTATGGTACTTGTTATGTGGATATGGAGACTCTCTTGTGCGCTACCCTTGGAGAAGGAGCGCTCTACTTGTCTTGAGTTTTTGTTGCAGTTAGTAGCTAGGGTTTATCTGTTGGTTATGGTTTTGTTTCGAGAATCATTATATCTAGAAAAGGTTATGGTGCTCGGGGGTGGCTCTGTGCCTATGTTTGGGTGACAATATTGATATTGTCTATTGTAAAACGAGCACATCGAATATTTTAACAGTTTATGGGCCCATGCTATATTCATACATTCTAACCACTGGAAAGTAGATTGGGAAGTTCATTGTCAAGATCCTTGATCTAGGTGGATATTGATTGCCACCCACCTATTTCAACTGGCTCCTCTCGTCCATTTTTAGTTCAACATGTTCTTTTGTACTTCGTTGTAATAGTGAGTTCTACACCTCTGGGGATATCTGAATCCCTACATATATTCCAAGTGGATACTGGTGGCCTCTCACCTAATCCAACTGACTTATTTTGTATGTTTTCATGTCAACACATCTTGTTGTACTTCCAAGGTCATTTTGGAACCCTAAACAATTTTTTTTTGGCTCGCCACAATCAAACTATAAACAGAGTCATATTTTGATGGAGAAATATGTATCTCTCTGAAATACCTTTCCAACGAGCTATCATGCTCCTAAAACGGAGGTCGTATGCAAATGTTACGACCCTCGGAAGTTGAGGTACCAACTTACCCATATGGGCCCACATGACTTTTGGTGTTTCACCTTGTAGGGTTAGGTTTTTGGATGTCTAGAGTTTTGGAATTCATGAGTAATATCAAAAAGGCCTTTGGAGCCTCATTGTAATCATTCTGCTTAGACGGATGTGTGTAGCAGCCACATCTCTTCTCAGAGATAGCTACCACCATTCGAGCAAGTGTTTCAGTTTTGCATTTTTACAGTTTCAGCCTATTTCATTTATTCAATAGAAGATATTTTTCACTGGATATCTATGTTGTTATTCATATCTCTATGTTTTCAATCTGTTAATCAGTTCATTCCGCTCCTAAATCTGGATCAGTGGTATCAGAGCGGTTTGTTCTTCATTTATTCTTCTTCATGTTAGTCTCCAACAAGATATGGGTACAAGAAGTTGGGACTCAAACCAATCAAGTCGTTGCAAGATCGGTCGTGCCGAGATAGACAACAACAATGGGAGACGAAAAGAAAGATGATGGATTAGGAGATCCTTTTAAAATGTTGCTCGAGGAAGCACTTGCACGACAAAGGAACAAAATGATGGACAAGTTTGTGCAAATCCTTCGGCAACTACCCATAGGAGAAGCATCTTCATCAAGCGACCATGCAACCCCCTTAAAGGTACAGGTAAATTTTGATATTCCATTATTTGAAGGACTGATAGATGCAGATGCTATAGATAAATGATTGAATCTGCTCAAAGGGTATTTTTCGGTCCACAATTTTTCCGATAGGGAAAATATTACTTTTTCACTCCTCAAGGGCATCCCCCATGTTAAGGACTGGTGGGACACTTAATTTGAGAAAAGGGCCATAGAGAAATCTAAAATATTTGTGGTTTCCCTTACATGGGATTCCTTCTCGGATGCCATTAAAAGGACCAGATAGTACCAGATTTCACCAATATTTTCCATACCCTGTGCACCAAATTAGGTATCAAAGACTCGGAGAGACATATGGTGCTCAAATATGTTAGTTGTTTGCATAGACACATCCAAACAAAAATGGAGTTTCTGGACATCACCTCATTGGGTACAACTTACAGATACGCTATCAAGATTGAGCAACAATTTAAGCATAAGAGGTGAGAGTTTGGATCTGCAAACTCCTCATAGCCAAAACAAGGAAAAGGTAGACCCAACTCACACAGCAAGGGGCAGAGCAGAGATGGCCACTCTCAGAACAACCAGTCCAAGCCATAGAACAAGAAGGGAAATGTGAAAACGAAGAAGGACACAAGAAAATGGTGTGAGTACCATAAAATCCCTTGGCACAACAATGAAGAATGTTTCTCCAAGTAGTCACTCGTGGCTGAGATGAAGGCTTCCAAGTCAAAGGACGATTCTAATTCTGAATAAAATCCCGAAGGAGGGAAGTGGATTATAGATGTTGAACCCAGTGCCACTATATCTACCACCAAAGTCCGGCCAAGCAAACCAGAAGAACCATAGGAAGGGGAATGCCTATTTCACTCATAGATGTTGGTAAAGGGGGATCCAATTCATTTCATTTTCAATAGCGACAGTCAGAATAAAATGAGTTCAGCAGAGGTCGTCAAGTGGCTGGACCTACCAACGACACTGCACCCACAACCCTACACCATCGGTTGGCTTCGCCAAGGAAGAGATCTTTGTGTCAGCCAACAGTGTCATTTTCCCTACAACATCAAGCCTTTCAAAGATGAGGTATTGTGTGATATTCCTCTCCTTGAAGTTTGTGATGTTCTTTTAGGACAACCATATTTGTGGAAGCGTCATTTTGTGTATGAGTCTAGACCCCACAATTTTATTATTACTTTGGGTAGACAATTGTACATGATACCAGAGGTAGCGCCTCCTACCGCTATTTATTTAATCTCTGCTAAGCAATGCAATAAGGTCATTTCACAAACCGGGAAGTTCGTTTTCTTTTTTATCCATGCTCACAGTAAGAAGAAGGTCTCTGCCACATCTGTGGCCTCTACATAGAGCCTCTCTTTGCAGTAGAAGTAAGTGGAAAAGATCGTAGAAGAATACAGAGACATCTTCTCTTCACCCACCGGGGTACCGACACACTACCAAGTCAAGCATTCAATTCATATGACCCCCGGTGCACCTCTACCTAATGGAACAGTCTATCGTCGCTCATTGATGGAAAATGAAAAAATCAAGCTTTAGATCGAAGAGCTTCTTCAAAAGGGGCACATTAGACCCAAATCCTCCCCCCGCGGAAACCTGATTGTACTAGTGCATAAGAAAGGTGGGACTTGGTGACTCTGCATTGATTACAGAGCCCTAAACGAATTCATAGTCAGGAACAGGTACCCAATTCCCAGGATTGATGACCTTCTTGACCAAATCAAGGGGGAAAAGTTATTCATCAAGATTGACCTAAAGTCTAGCTACCACTAGGTTTTCATCGAACCAACTGATGTATGGAAGACAACCTTTAAATCTAAACAAGGTCTCTTTGAATGGTTGGTCATGCCCTGTGGCTTAACAAATGCACCATCCACTTTCATGAGGTTGATGGATGATGTATTGAGACCCTTCACCAACTCTTTTGTGGTGGCATATTTGGATGACATCCTCATCTTCAACAAAACTTGGGCAGAGCACATGTGACATATAGAGCAGGTTTTGAGCACTCTGCGATAGCACAAGCTATATGCCAACTTGGAAAAATGCTCTTTTGGAATGAACAGGGTCCAATACTTGGGATACATTGTTGATGAGAATGGGGTACATGTTGATCCAACTAAGATCCAAGTCATCCGTAACTGGCCAGCCCCAACCACACTAATCGAGATTCAGAGCTTCTTGGGACTGGCCAACTTCTATCGATGGATCATGTTGGGGTTCTCCCATATTGCATGGGCCCTCAACTAGGTGACCAAGGGCGGTGGAAGGGCCAAGTTTGTGTGGGGGAAGGAACAAAAATGAGAATTCGATGATCTGAAGAATCCCATGTGCTCAGCTCCAATACTCTCCTTGCTCGATCTGCAACAATCGTTCGATATTTAGACCAATGCATATGACTATGTTGTAGGTGCACTTCTCACTCAACATGGTCATCCGGTGGCATAACATAGTGAGACACTCTCAGATATTGTCTGAAAATACCCCACCTATGACAAGGAAATGCATTCCATCGTACAATCCCGTCATCAATGGAAACATTACATTCTGGGAAAGGAGATGATCATCCATACTGATTACAAGCCTCTGCAGCTCATATAGACATAGAGGAAATTGTAGAATGACCGCCATCAAAAGTGGTCCACCTACCTGCAGCAGTTCCATATCAACATCAAGTATAAGATGGGGATCTCAAATAGTGTTGTTGACTGCCTCAATCGACCTTCTATGGCTTCCCTCACCACTGTTCTCCATTCTTGTGGACATGATTCATTTGAGTGGCCCCAACTTTATCAGCAAGATCTGAACTTCGCCACCACCTATCAACTCTTGGGTACAGGTGCAACTGTCACTGATTTTCACATTCAAGATGGACTATTATTCCATCTAGGCCATCTCTGTGCTCCTACAAGAGAGCGTGCAAAGCTGACTTGGGAAGCCCACTACAGTTAGATGGCAGGACATTTTAGCGTGGAGAAAACTGTGGTCATTCTTCATAAACATTTTATTGGCCAAAACTTCAACAGGAAGTCAGCAAGTATATAAGATCTTGCACTACCTATGCCCTTTCCAAACCAACCATCAAGAAGCAAGGCTTATACACCCCTCATCCTAATCCCGAGAAGCCTTGGGAATCCATCTCAATGGATTACATGTCTAGGAATCTAGCCTTCCGTCCACCAAGCAAGAAAATGACTATGTATTTGTGGTTGTTGATTAGTTTTCAAAGATGGACATCCTCACAGCCTGCAAGAAGAATATCACAATGATAGATAATGCCAAGATATTCTTCGAATGAGTGTGGGTCCATTTTGGGATACCATAGACCATCATCTCCGACTGGGACAACATGTTACTCAACACATTTTGGTCAAGTCTCTGGTCACTGTTGGACACCAAGATCACTAAATCTACTTCTTCACACCCCCAAACAAACGGCCAAACATAGGTCATCAATCAGATGATTGTGCACATCCAAAGCATATACAACTCTAAGAATCCATGTATATGGGATGAGAGTCTCCCCTATGTTCAACATAGTTACAATAGGTATCTCCATAACTCCATCGACCATAGCCCATTTCAGGTGGGGTTGGGATTCCAACCCTTGGGTCCCATGGATGTTGCACTACCTCTTGCCACCACACAAACAAACTCTTCCCATGTTCATTCTAAGACTGAAAAATCCAACGGATTCATTGAGTGGATTCAACACATCTGCCAACATGTCCATGAGATTTTGCAGAAATCCAATGCTAAGTACAAGCAGTGCCATGATCAACACAGGGTCTTGTACCAATTTTAGTTTAGAGACAAAATCTAGTTACATTTGCAGAAGGAGAATCTCATAGGTCCCCATCGAAATATTTGCCCACTTCACTATGGGTCTTACACTATCACCAAGGTTGTGGGTAGAAATTATTTTGAGCTCAACACTCCACCCTTCCTTGGCTTGCACCCAATGTTCAATGTGGACCTCCTTTGGCCATATTTTCCACCATTATTGGACACCTTAGAGATCGCAGAAAAACTGAAACCAACGAAGCTCAATCCTGACTAAATGGAACAAGCATCCACTGATAATATAGTGGACACATAGGTCAAGGGAACTCTCCAATAGAGGATCCAACTTTATCAGGTTGTCAAGGCAGGGCCTACATTAGCACTTAATTGGCTAAAAATTTCTCACCCCTATGACTAATTCAACTAAACTGAATGACAACTCAACTGGGGTTATTCACTTCAATTTTCCCTATGTAGGTGGATAGAACCTCCTTTCTTACTTATTTGGTTTTGTAGGTCACCCAACTAGTCTTTCTGGAAATCCAATTTGGGTATTTAGTCCCTCCACACTCTAGAAACCATCAATTTTCATGTTTTTTTCATTTTACAGAATCCACACGACTTTCGAAGAGACATTCATGCTGAGGTGTGCCATTAGTGTTGTCACTCCATTAAAGTTCTACAAATTTAGCGTTGTTCAGTGCACATATTTTTCATAAACCTGCTATGTTCAAATTTTCTCCTAGGTTAAGGGTGTCCCACATCCCCCTTCCCTTGCTGGGATTTAGTTTTTCATGTTTTGCACTTCGCAAATTTGAAAGCCTCTTCTTTCAAGTTTCATTCTTTCCAGATTAATTAGCTCATCTAGTTAATTGGGGAAGATATAACAAACCATCACTTTGATTATCATACCACATGGATGGCTAGTTGGACATTTGAATTCTTAGTTAGAGTTATTTCAACAATCATTTTCTATTTGTTTTCTTTTGGAAGCAAGAAAACCTCTTTCTCATATACTATTATGCTCTTCACTTCACACTCTCTCAAGTGATCTTAGTGAATCAGAATGGGTTGGATAAGTCATTTTTTCATCTCCATTGCATCTAACAAGCATAGGAAATAAATAAGAATATGAAGTAAGCACCCATACATGTGCACATCTTGTCTTTTGGTTTCCATGCTTGTTTGTTTTGCAAATCACATCAATCATTAGGTGAGGCCACATCTATCTCGACACCTCATAGTTTTTCTTTACAATATAGGATCTAAGCTATTGTAAGGACCCCAAATTCCCACATCATCATGAAATCTAGGATATTTTTAGTTTCAGAAGCAAACACTTAGGAAGTTTAAAGGATTTGTAAGGACTCCACATGTCCAGATATTGTACAACCTAGGGATCATTTTTTTTGATTTCATAAGGATTGTACCAATTTCATGGTTGCAATAAATAGTAAAGGACCCCACGATGTCCATATGATGCAATTACAAACAATTCCTTTTTGGTCACATATACTTCTTTCACAAAACTAGTTTCACACATCCATATGCATTCATAAGTTCATTTGAGTATTAGTATGTTCTTCTCCTTGCGTCCATAAAGCGATCTCAAAGAATCAGAAGTGACTTACAGGTTCTAGACTTTGTTTCACACTCTTAAGAAACGAGGTTAGTTCATGACCATAATCTCAAAAAACTTCTTAAAGTACAACCCTAATAACTCACGAAAATCCTTCACAGGAGGGTATAAAAGAACCTTTTATTCTAAGTTAGGATTTCGTGGATAGGTATCCAAACAACCTCCCTTTATCACTTTCTAATTCTTTGAAAAATTAGTGGTTGATTGTTTAGGGAACTTAAAATACTCCAATTCGAGTGTTCATACACCATAAGGGAGGGAGATACTCGTGAAGGGCGAGTGCCAAGGTCCCTTTGTTCCATGTGCCTTCTTGAGCCACCCAACTCTTGTGAGGTTACTCATCCCATGACCACTTTATTAGGATGAGAGTCTCCTGATGCACTTGAATGAGGTAACTTAGTTTCCAAAATCTAGGATTATCTACAGAGGTGGCGATTGTGGGATGCAACTGCACCTAAGTCAAATTTTGTGTGACTATTGGGAAATATTGTCATTTCTTCTAAGATATGCTCCCTTTACCCCTCATTATAATTGATTTTTCATACCTTCATTATTTCCTCTTACGCTGGATTCATGCCCCATTGTTGGGTTCTATTGGAAGGCCTGATGACATTTGAGAGGAAGGACGATATGTCTATAGGACACATGAATTTTTGTTGATCATCCCCCACATGGAGAAAAAAACAACCTACCTAAACCAACGTTTTACTTTGTAGTTTCTATATACATGTGTGTTATGTTCATTTAATTTTGAAAACATCTATAGCTATTAAATTTTGGGTTAAAGTAGGCCATATTCATTTTTACAAAAGAACTTGTTATTTATTTCTCTTATATTTATCACAGTCACATATTTAGTTCCTAATCTGGAATCATAATGGATCCACTAAATCTCCAACGTTCTAAACATGCCTCCCCCTCGGTACCACCTCACTCACTAGTGAGAGCATCACTTATTGGTTATGTATTGCTCAGTTCCACATTTCTTGGCATTCTTGGTCACAACACCCCATATGGTAGTCCTTCATCCTCAGGAATTGGATCTAGACCATCACACACAATGGAAGCACCACAAACCCTACCATATAAGACCCCATCCCCTTCTTCCTAATTTGGTCAAAATTGGGCCTCCTCTCCAAGTCGTATTGGTTGTGCACCACTCAAAAGGACTAAGAAGAATACCACACACTATATGCACCCATGGCATGGGTGAAGTGCTTGTAATAATGGGGGCACTCATAGTGCCCACCATACCTCCAATAAAACCAAGAATAAATGTACCAGACATACATGGACTAACACCCTTTCCCTTTTTGTTATCTCTATGGACACCCATCCCATCAGTTCCTTGACCTCACTCTAGAGCTAGTTCAAGCAATTCGTTTAGAGTGCACAAAACAAAATAAACTTAGTGGTACTTATTTGACTACCTCAAAGTTCCCCCTTGATCAACATAAACCCATTGGTCCATCAAGAGAGTTTCCATGCAACTCGATATCTGTTATTACCCCTAAAATGGGTAACCCCATCACCCACCCAATCTACCTTACAACTTAGACCCAATCATGTAGAATTGGGGACACATCTTCCACATAAAGTGTAACAATGTCCACTAGACCTTATCCTTGTAAGGAAAATGGAAGTGTATACCCACACCCATCACATGCCATCACCTTTGATTTGGACCAATCCATCCAAGAACGACTACCATCTTCTACCTTGTTTAAAATACATGACATCATTAAATATTTTATGGTTTATCGATGTATTATAGATGATGGGGCCTCTTCATGTATTATTTCCTCCTCAAATTTGAAACGAATAGGCTCTCCTACGCTTATTAGAACAATGACTGAGCTTAGATCATTTGATGGTATATATTGTCCCCCATTAGGGATCTTACGTAATCTCCCAATTGAGTTAGGTAGTAAGATGATTTTGATCAATGTTTCTATCATGACCGATCCAATGGATTACAATATTCTCTTGGGTCGTGATTTCATCTATGCCATGAACATTGTGGTGTCTTCACTCTTTCAAGTCATGATATTCCCACACAAGGGACACATCATCATAATTAATCAACTCTCCTACTATGATTTCCCCCCATAGTATTCTCAAAACAAAAACTCACCTCATGTTGCTCACATTGAGTCCTTGCACTATGTTTCCACTACCAATAGTTGTGCAAGATCCACTCCCATTAAAGGCGAGCCCATGGCTCTCGAACCACCTCCTCACCACTTCAGCTTGGAGGATGGGAAGATTCATTCATCCTTGGGGGAATCCATGCATGTTTCTTTCCCCAAAAGACACCATGAACTCTCCACTACATTATTCCCAAAGGACAAAGAATTTTTTGAGGCCACCACTTGTTTCTCTGGTCTTAGTGATAGCCTCCATCTATGTTATTCTATTTACAATTTGCATGGTCCTAATAACTCAATTATTGCATCCTCAAGTACTATATCCCTTAACAATATCCTTATTCCCTCCCAAATCAGATCACCTCCCATCACTGATAGGGATTTCATGGAATCGAGTTACATGGTTACCAATCATACCCATATAGGATATGTCACCAAATAGTTTAATGTCCCACACCCCCCATGTGTATCAAACAACCAAGTGGGTCTGATACACTATTTCAGATTCTTTTTTCTGGATGGTTCAACTTAAACTGCCTACTATTATACCTTTGGTCCATAATCTTAGGTATGTGGAAACAACCCTTCCCCCAATCCTCATATAAAAATACATGGGGCAGTACCACTTCCCACCATGGTCCCATAAGACCTAGCTATCGATGCAACACTAACCTACAGTATACCCTTTGTAGGGACCATTCTAGAAATATGTTGTGTCATCTTCCCCCATAAATCATGTGATTACAAGCCATATGGCCTAATCAGAGTGATCCACCAAGATAGTTTCATTACTTCTTGTGGAAAGGCCCTGTCAACCTCAATCATTTGTAGTTACCCAACATAAGGGAAGTGTGGCCTCCTTCAGGGAGTGCCTTTTATTGGAACACATCGTTCCTTGGCCTCCTTCAAGGATTTCCCATTTTGGGAACCAATGGTTCCCTAACCTCCTTCCATAGAGGCTCGTTATGGTAACCAATTGTTCCCTAACCTCCTTAGGGAGTTCCTTTTCTCGTAACTCATTGTTCATTGGCCTCCTTTAGGGAGTGCCTTTTCTACGAATCCATGGTTCCCTAGCCTCTTTTATGGAGTTCCTTTTCTGGGAAATCATGATTCCCTAGCCTCCTTAAAGGGGGGCCCATCATGGGAAATCATCATTCCCTGGCCTCCTTCAAGGAGTGCCTTTTTTCATAAGTCGTCGCTTGTTGGCCTCCTTAAGGGAGTGCCTTTTATTGGAACCCATGGTTCCTTGAACTCCTTCACTGAGTGCCTTTTCCGGGAACCCATGGTTCCTTGGCCTCCTTCATGGAGTGCCTTTTCCAGGAACCCATGTATCCCTGGCCTCCTTTGGGGAGTGCCTTTTCTAGGAACCCATGGTTCCCTAGCCTCCTTCAAGGAGTGCCAAATCTAGGAACCCATGTTTTCCTAGCCTCCTTCAGGGAGTTCCTTTTCCAAGAACCCATGGATTAGTGGCCCCCTTCAGGGACTACCTTTTCTGTGAATGCATGGTCCCATGGCCTCCTTCAGGGAGTTCCTTTTTTGGTAACCCATGGTTCCCTATCCTTCTTCAGGGAGTGCCTTTTCCGGGAACCCATGGTTTCCTAGCCTCCTTTAGGGAGTGCTTTTTTCGGGAACCCACAATTCCCTGCCTCCTTCAGAAAGTACTTTTCGATAACCCATGGTTCCCTAGCCTCCTTTAGGGACTGTCTTTTTCAGGAACCCATGGTTCCCTGGCCTCCTTTAGGGAGTGACTTTTATAGGAACCCATGGTTCCCTAGCCTCCTTTAGGGAGTGACTTTTCTGGGAACCCATGGTTCCCTAACCTCCTTTATGGAGTGATCTTTCTGAGAACTCATGGTTTCTTGACCTCCTTAAAAGTGGAACCCAACATTTCATTGATGGACCATGTTTCCAAAAATGTTTCAAAACCATCATTTTCCATTAACAATGCCCATGAGGGTGATGCAGATATATAATTCAACAAAAAGTTAGTTACAAAATCATTCCAAGCTTCAGGTTATTTATTGTAAAAAATACTTATGTTTTATACACGAGCATGGGGCATGCCCACCTCGTTTGTACACTTTTTTTTTTGTATTAATGTAATATTTGTACAGGTAGTTCTCCCCTTCTTCCTCTAAAGGACCATTCTTATTTTTTCCTTCGAAAAATCTCTCTCTCTCTCTCTCTCTCTCTTTGTACCAACAATAGTTTGCACCATAAAATAAACAATGATGTATTTTATCTATATGATTGCTTCGAACCTCACACATAAGGGGGAATATATTATCACCTAAAAAAAATTCACCAAGCAATACAAGTGATCACTAGAAAATTCATCAGTTCCATACATCAAGAATGAATGCTCACAAGTATTGATAAATTTCACTCAACAAAATCAAAACATTTAGGAAAGATAGATATAATGACTCATCGCGAATTCCAAAAATACACTTCACTCCATTTGCACGATCATTGCGACCTCACATAAAAGTATTAGTGCAGACAAATCATTAATGCAGGAACCCAAAGCAAGTGTCGTATTATCCACATGATAACGCTATTGATCGACTCAATTGAGTGCATTCATAGCACCAACTGCATACATTTTAGACCGGTTTGTAGAGCCAACTCCTTAATCTGAAAAAAAAAAATTAACTTCAAATCCATTCCATTGTTTGAAGGGATTTGATTCACATTCATAAAATGTTAAGTTAAAGATTAGAGAAGAGATATTTAAGAAATCTCATGGTACACACTCAAGGGGAGACACACAATGCAAAGTTATGCTAGTAAACTAAGATTCCAAGTATCCATATTTCTCTCAATTGTACTCAGTATCCCATAGCTCATACTGCTTGGTGCATTAGACTTCTCATCATCTAAGAGCTTCATGCACTATTTCATGCCACACCAATTGTATCAGAGAGAGAGAGAAGGAGATACTTTGTTGGGAATGAAAAGAACCCTCGCAATGAAGATAAGGGAAGAGAACATGTACTTCCATCACCTCTACGGTGTTATTAATCGAAGGCCTCGTCCATTGGTATCTATTCTTTTTTTTCTCAATCAGTTCTTGGACCTTGATATTTATGCATACAACTTCACGTAATCCTTCATATTTGCAATTTTTTTTGTTCTCTAACCATTCAATTCATTTTATGTGGTGTTAGTGGCCTACATTATCACTTAACTGGATGACAAATTCTCACTCGTGTGACCAATTCAACTAAACATGGGGATTTACAAGAGGAAATTTACATGGAGCAACCTCTTGGTTTTTTGTAGGACTCTTCTCTTATATGCAAGCTTCGACATTCATTGTACAGTCTCAAGAAATCTCCCTAATCTTGGTATGAGAATATGGGCAATTTTCTTATCACTTAAGGGTTCCATCCTTGTCATTCTTATCCTACATGTTACACTAGAATATAGGGAACTAACCTCTTGATTCTTGGTATGTTAATGACTTAATTATCACATGGATTTCTTCATCCTTGATTCAGAATCTTCAACAAGCATTGATGGAACAATTCAATATGATAGATCTTGGACTTTTGCATTATTTTCTTGCTTTGCAAGTTCTTCAGCCTTAATAAGGATTATTCATTTTTCAGCAGAAGTATGCCCTTGACTTACTTCAATTCTTTGGCATGTGGTTGATTATAAGTCAGAACCTACTCCATTCCAGTCAGGTGTCACTCTTTCTACTAGTTGTTCTTCCCCACAAGTTAATTTGTCATTGTATCGACAACTAGTTGGGAGTCTATTGTATTTGACTCATACACATCCTAACATATCCTTTTCAGTTGAGATCGTATCTTGGTTCTCTTAGGAACCTCATGAGATTCACTGGAAGGAAACTACGAGCATTCTCAAGTATATTCGAGGCTCTACCAATTTTGGAATTCAATACACCTCGGGTGCTTCTCAGCTTGAGGATTTCACTGATTCTGATTAGGTTTGTTCCATTGATGATCAAAATTCCACTTAAGGATTTTTTTATCACCTTGGGTCTTCTCCTACTGCTTGGTATTGTAAAAGTCAATTAGCAATTGCATTATCATCTTCAATGGCTAAGTATCATGTTGTTTTTCTTGATAGTCAAGAAGTCCTTTGACTTTGACAACTATTGACAGAGTTTGGAATTTCACACGATCATCTCACAACTCTTTGTTGCAATAATCAGAGTACCATTCACAACTCTCACAACCCAGTTGAGCATCAAAGGACAAAGCACATTGAGATTCACATGCACTTCATTTGACAACTCATCCAAGATGATATTCTTCGCTTGGAGTACTTGCCTATTGCATAGGAGATTGTTGACATCTTCACTAAACCTTTGGAATACCCTTGCATTATTCAATTACGGTCGATACTTGGAGTAGAGGAAGTTGTCCTTGGGGGGTCATCTTGAGTCATCATACCTTCACTTTTTTACGATGTATTCTCTCTTTTGGGGAGGATTTTTCTCCTACATGAGTTTCTCCTTTTCTCCACTTATGAGAGTTTGTACATGGGTACCTTATCATACCTTATTGCCGACACCCATATGTGTTATTCTTTGTTCCTCCCTATGTTTCACTTAGGGAGGGGGGGGGGGAAGGTGTTAGTTTTTTTGTTTAAACATGCTCTATTTATGAAAACATGACATCTTGTGTGAGTTAAGCTTATGTAGGTTCTTTCAATTTACCAACTAATATTAGGGTTTTGTTGGGCCTCCCCAATCCTATAAATTGAGGACTCTCTAATGTATTTTCATATGGATATCAATAGATCATTTCATCTCCAATAGAAGGTTTTGGATTTACAATGCTCAACTACATGTGTGCTTTTCTCACATTATCATTTGGATTATCATCTTGTATTCCATTAGGCTATATAGTTAAAGTTATCTATGAGTTCAACTTAACTTGTTGCTAAACAAAATATAAAAGGGTATCTAATTCCTTTAAAAAAGTGGTTAACTAATAAGTCTAGTGAACCTCGTTCATAATAATGTACAATATGTATTCGTCCCCATCTAGAAGGATATTTTTACTTTTGAGTGAAAATGTTTTAAACCTTAATTTTTTTTTAGGTGCAATCATAAAAATCATGTATATATATAATTTTTGAAATTTGTTGTAACTTAACGGTATTTATTTTTTGTGGTTTCATATTGTACCGTCCAATTTAATAGCTCATGGCTAAGATTTCCTTTTTAGTATATACAATTGCCAAAATATACATCACATTTTGGAGATGATTATAATTTGTGGTCTTCATCACTTTTAGGTGAATACATGTAAATATGTACACTTTAATAGGAGTATTAAAGTTTCATTATTATGTTAAAATAACTTATTGCTATGTGAAAGTCCAATGGATTAGTTTTGAGTAATGTAGGAGGTTTTAGGGTAGATTCTCGTTAGCCAAAATATATATTATATTTTGGAGTGATTATATGTTGTGGGCTTTTATTATTTTTAAGGTGAATATAAGAAAATATTTACACTTAGAGTGTGTTGGTTTTTCATTATTATGTTAAAATAATGTGTTGATATGGGAAATTATAATATGTTATTTTGAATGGTTGAGTATTGTAGACTTAATGTAAGAGGTTTTATGGTAGATTACCTTGACAAGTTGCCTCCTCACGGTGGATTTGACTAGTTGATCTCTAACGTGTTAGGTTTCATAATTAGCACCTACAATTAATCCTCCCACCATGTGAAAAATTGAATGAAGTTTAGGAATTTCTTGTGTTTTGTTTGCTAATGAAGTCCTTGTTTGGTAGAGATTTAAGATATTGTGGATTATTTTGTGTTTCTACTTTTAAAAAAAATTGCATTATCTATTTTTTTTGTGAGTGATTGTTACTTACATGTATATAGTGAGTTGTTAAATGTTTTTTGGAAAAACGTTTTGATGGCCTCTATGGAAATCATGTATATAGAGTGAGTTGTTTAAATTTTTTTGGCAAAATTTTTGATGGCCTTTATGGAAATCACCAAGGTGATTTTGGGTAAGTGCCTTTTTTAACTTCATAGGGTATTTTTTTTCAAAAAAAATGAATTGTTAAATATTATTTTAATATGATTTTAATTTGAATCTTTTAATATAACCTCAGTAATAATAATTTAATTTTTCCTTTATTGAAAAAATAACAATAAATTTAGAAATTTAATATTAATATCTCAGTTAACATTATAAATCATCATGCCCTGTTTCGTGTTACACATTTTGCAGTCAAAAGTTCAAAGACATACAATTTGACCATCGGGCTCTCATGTCTCCTGAGTATAACTTGTGACCCTATTTTGAAGCTCGACTGACTACTTTCCATAATTGGCCATTTCTTGGAATCTCTTTCGTGGGTCGTCGGGTTGGCAGGTTCACGAAATGTCCAATCCTTAATCACTCTTCGTCATCCCCGCCACCTTCGCACTTCTTTCTAAATATGCAATTATTAAGCTTTAATGCTAACATCTCATCATGCAGGAATCGTAAAGATTGCCATTAATGGGAGAAAGGCTCGAGGATATCTCCCATTAATACGAATTAAACCAAGATTTGCAGAGGATTATATTATCCCTTCCGAGTTTTCATTTCAAACATCATGGAACCTCTTTCGCACGTCGTTGGGTTGGCGGCTTCACAAAATATCCAATACTTAATCGCTCTTCGTCATCCCTGCCACCTTTTCACTTCTTTCTAAGTATGCAATTAGTAAGATTTAACGGTAACACCTCATTACACAGGATCCGTTGAAATTTTCATTAATCAGCGAAAGGCTCGAGGAGATCTCCCATTGATATGCATTAAACCAATATTTGCGGAGGGTTATCTTATCCCTTCTGAGTTTTCATTTCAAACATCATCTGGAGAAAACAGACGTTCTCGTCAACTTATGGCAACAACTCGATAACAGTTATGTCGAGATACAGTAAACACCTTCGGGCATGATGACTAGAACTTCCAGTGGTCCAGGGCATATTCTTACGACTCGTATCCTTTCGCCCAAAAGGAAGTGCGGAGATGGTCCCTTGGTGTGTCGAGAGATATATTTCAAGCCAAAGAATTCCAAGGCAACCCCCTTTGCTTAGACAACCCCCCTGCTTTTATTTGTTTTATAACCCTATAAACATGTATATCCTCCCCCCCTACGTTTATTTGTTTTGTAACCCGATAAACATGTATATCTTGCATTCTCTCTGTATATCCATCACTCCCTCCAAATTTCAAGGATTTTAAAGAAAAGAACAAAAGAATGGTTGACACAGAGGTTGATGCGGTCGATTTTGAGACGGAAGAAGATGATATGATGGACAATGATACGATGATGGATGATGGAAATGCAGACGTTGTTCCCCCTCTTGGGCCCAAATTGAAATCCTCCATAATGGGGGGCACGTCCCAGCTCGACGATGGCATCCCTAACAAGACCAAAGGAAGGGATTTTAGAAAAGAAACCAATGTTGAATGCAATAACCACTTTGCAACTCTATAGTTTTAGTCTCTCGACTCAGGTGAAGGTCCTGGCCCTTAGATATGTATCCTGTCCTTTCATTTTTAGGGTTTTGGATTAGGTTTTGGATTTGTCCCTGGTGCAGGCTGTGTCCGTGAATTCTTTGACTGTAAGGAGATGGTCTCTTGGTGCGTCGAGAGATATATTTCAAGAAAAAGAATTATTCAATTGCAGGACTAGTCTCATGTTCTCTGGAGATACAATTAACATCTTAAGGGGTGAGGAACAAAACTCCTAGTGGTGCAAGGCATATTCCTACTACTCATCCCCTTCTTCCTAGAACGAAGTAATTTGGACCTCTAAAATTACTCGTGCAGGTTGTGTCCCTAAAGTCTTTGACTGTAAGGAGGTGGTCTCTTGGTCCCCTTCCTCCCAGAATGAATTAATTTGGACCTCTAGAATTGCTCAGGAAAGTTGTGTCCCTGAAGTCTTTGACTATAAGGAGGTGTTCTCTTGGTGCGCTGAGAGATATATTTCAAGCCAAATAATTATTCCACTACGGGACTGCTCTCTTATTTCTTTGACACCTCAGATCTTTTGCAAGATGTTGAGATTGTCGAAGCCAACATTGAACTTCAGAGGAGAAGACTGCAAGTAGTTCCTAAAAAAACATGATAATCAGTTTTGTATGAATGTTCAAGAGCTTGTCGATGCCTTCTGCATGTTGTCGTACTAGATGAACAACAAATAATTGTATGCATGTTTTTTTTTGTAACTCCTCTACCTTTATTTATGACAAGTATGTTCAATGCTTCGGTGCAAAGAACTCAGTCCAATGTCTATGGATAAATATATATTACCCACTATTTTTCTTATAGATTTACTATTAAAAAATTGCCTTGGAATCTTGGTTGGTGCTTCTTTGGTGGATTTAACACCTCTTCTCATTTGCATGGTTCGATAGTCTCGTAATTCTTAAATATTGTATTGAATCAAGTAATTTGATCAAATATTAAGCATTTAACAATTATATGACAATGCATTGTGTCAATCACATGAGGCTTCTATGGAAACATAAATTAATTTCACACAATTTCAAACCAACATTCAATTCCATTCACAATGTAGATAGAACATAGCAACACTAATTCGCGATGCGGGAGTTGGGGCCCTGCCCAAGAAGTTTTGTTCTCATATCAACCTTGATGAGCGAACGATATCTTATTTACCTATCACTTCCTTGATTCCTTCACTCGAAAATGAAACATATTATTGGTTGTCCATCCCCTGGCCTCTATTTGAGCACTTTTACTTTATTAATGAAATTACCGAATTTCTTCTTCGCAAATATTTTGAAAAAAAATGATATATGCTAGCTGAAGTAAAACTGGGCTATGAAATCAACCACAATATTAAAATTCAAGTTTGTCGTTGTTATACTTACAGTCACATTGACAATACAATAAGTTTATTTCAACAAGCATCCATTGATTTCTCTGTAGATTTTTGATGATTCTCTCATGCAAACACATCATGGAAAGTATAACTATGACTCATTTTCTATATTCTTTGATTGAAGATACTGTAGAGTTGTCCAATTGACTTCATAGTTAATGTTGCTCCTAAAATCTGCACCTGAGTGCTAAAGGGTAGAGCCAGGCCACCAAATATTTGGAATGGTCGTTCTTTTGAATTTGTTGGTGAGTTAGAGGGTTGTTTCACCAAGACAAAAGAATGGTAAAATTGGAAAGATGATATGGATGAGGGTTCTCCTTGGATGGTAGCAGAGTAATGACAAACAAGTGAAATAATAGAGGGAAAAACAGAGGGAAAAAAAAAAGCATTCAATGAATAATTTGTTGCAACAAGTTTAATACTTAAAATAATATTTCAAGGCGTTAAACAATGTATCAAAAACACAATTACTCCCACAAGTTGCAATAAAAAAAAATCTTCATCAAAGCATTAGCTGACACACCCCAGTCGCCTGAAATGACCAATAGCACAATCTACAAAATTGACCTCCCTATTGTCGAATCAACAAAGATGAATATTATGGGATCAAATAAATTTTTTGGTGTGAGAATTGAATTGGAAAAAATTGTTACTTATTCTACTTTTTTTAAGGCCTTATCATAGTAAGAATGCAAACTTATCCTAACCCACTGTTATCTAAAAAATCCAAACATCAATAGCGCATGTAAGTCAACTATACATAGTTATAGCCAAAAATCAAGTTATAGTTTATATTTTCATTTGCTCACACCCTTTTTAATGATACAAGAACAATAGAAAACGAGTATGTGGATAAAATATTGGACTAGAAAATGATGATTTTGAAACAATGGGGCTTGTTTTAGACCAATTCTTTCTTCCGAAAATTTCCCTCCCCTTTTCTATTTTCCCACTCTCTTTTATCCCCTTATTTTCCCTCCTCTAAACTTAACTGAATTCCCCTTTCTTTTTCCCCTCTACTTTCTCTTTCTGGTTACTTGGTCATTTTTTCCAAAAATGTCTAAGTGTGCAGGTTTGCAGACTCACGGGATCACATTTCCACTCATGCTTTTATATTACGACTCCGATCGACCATTTCCCCATTCCATACTTAGCCACTTTTTCGATCCCGTATTCTCGGGTAGGCGGGCTCTAGATTGCACTTCCATTGTTCTGTGACCTACAAACAACACCCAGACTTCTGCGATATACAAATTAACCCACGAACTCCCACATCATCCCCTCTTCTATGTTACACATTTTTCACTCAAAATTTCTAAGACATATAATTTTACCATCGAGCCCTCAAGTCTCCTGAGGATCCCTTGTCACCCTATTTTGAAGCTTGTCTCACCGCTTTCCATACTTGGCCATTTCTTGGAATCTCTTTCACAGATCGTCAAGTTGGCGGGTTCAAGAAATATCCACTTCCTAATCGTTGTTCCCCATGCCCACCACCTTCAAACTTCTTTCGAAGTATGCAATTAGTAAGTTTTAATGCTAACATATCATCATGCAACAACCGTAACAATTGTCATTAATGAGCTAAAGAGTCGAGGAGACAGTCACACTGACTATCCCTACACAACTTGTCCAAAAGCATGCAGAAAATATCTTGCTAGGTAATGGGATATCCATTACAAATTTCAATATATTAGCAAAAATGAGTCTGGTCGACTATTTCCCTATTCCATACTTAGCCACTTTTCTGATTGCAGGTTCCGAGATAGGCGGGCTCAAGATTGCGCTTTCATTGTTCTGCGACCTACAAACAACACCCAGAGTTCCGCGATATACAAATTGATTGTTGGACTGCCCCATCATGCCCTCTTTCATGTTACACATTTTGCACTCAAAACTTCTGAGACATACAATTTGACCGTCGGGCCCTCACCTCTACTGAGTATCCCTTATAACCCTATTTTGAAGCCTGATAGACTACTTTCCATACTTAGCCATTCCTTAATCGCTCTTCCTCGTCCCCGCCACCTTCACACTTCTTTCTAAATATGCAATTAGTAAGCTTTAATGCTAACAAATCATCATGCAGGAACTGTAAAGATTGTCATTGATGAGCGAAAGGCTTGAGGATATCTCCCATTAATACGCATTAAACCAAGATTCGCGGAGGGTTATATTATCCCTTCTGAGTGTTCATTTCAAACATCATGGAATGTCTTTCATGGGTGGTCGGGTTGGATGGTTCATGAAATGTCAAATCCTTAATTTCTCTTCGCCATCCCTGCCACCTTCGCACTTCTTTCTAAGTATGCAATTACTAAGATTTAATGCTAACAACTCATCATGCAGGAACCATAGATATTGTCATTAATGAGCGAAAGGATCAAGGATATCTCCCATTCACACACATTGGACCAAGATTTGCGGAGGGTTATATTATCCCTTTCGGGTGTTCATTTCAACATCATCTAGATCAAATGGACGTTCTCGTCAACTTATGGCAGCAACTCGACAACAGTTCTATGGAGATACAGTGAACATCTTCGAGCATGAGGACCAGAACATCCAACGGTCCAGAGTTTATTCTTACTACTCATCCCCTTCCTCCCAGAACGAAGTAATTTGGACCATTGAAATTCCTCATGCAGGTTGTGTCCCTGAAGTATGTGACTGCAAGGAGGTGGTCTCTTGGTGCGCTGAGAGATATACTTCAATCCAAATAATTATTCCACTACGGGACTAGTCTCCTATTTCTTTGTGACCTCAGTTATTCTGCAAGATGCTGAGATTTTTAGAGCCAACATTGACCTTCAAAGGAGAATACTGCAAGGAGTTCCTAAAAAAGCATGATAACAGGTTGGACCTCTTACCCGAGTTCCTAGAAGACCCAACGACAGTTCCTGAAGATATCATAAGGTTGTGGGTTAGTTCATTTAGAAATCCATTTCGGGAAATTGCTTGGATGTTTAGAAGAATAATGAGATAAGAACCCCCAACAAGCATTTCCCGCATGATTCTTTATATTTTGTATTTCACGATCAAGGAACAAGCCATTTTTTATTTGGGGAAGCTAATTTCCATTGAAATATATTCCCAATTGTCACGATTCAAATAAGAGAAGAAATTTTATATGTCATCCTACCTGGTTTTCGCGATAGCGCATTGTTGTCCGTTTCCAAAACTATCTGTGTCCAAGAAGGTTAATTGTGATTTCGACCCAGTAACCTTTTGGTACCAGGACTTGTGGAGGCACAAGGCCTCCCATTGTTTTTATGAGGTTTTTAATGACTTTGTCTCAATTTTCAAAGATTTATTGTTAGGAAAGGATGCTCCCCGGATGTCTAACCAGGCAACCAAGTTTTTGGACAAGAAGGGGACACTTGAACAAATGGAGAATTATAGTGTAATAATGATTTTTGTCTCCAAGTAAAATTCTTCTTTCCTTCCATGTCACATTACAGACATAATGTTTGTTACAAAAATAGCAAGGCAATACAACTATTGGTAAAGAAATTCATTCCTCTACCTTGGAAAGTCGAGGACTTCGTGTTCAGGAACGTCAATAAGATTGAGGAATTCGCAAGCCATTTCAACAACTTGAACCTAAGATATGATGAAAGTCTAAGAGGGTTCGACCCTAATGGGATTTTTGTAGAAAATTTACTAGCAGTTGGCTTCAACAATTATTTTATCCATACACTCATGAATGAAGATAGAGACAATGATGAAAACACTCCTCCTAATGTTGGCAACCTAGAGACATTGCAAAGCACCAATGAATTGCACAAACAATAGGGAAAAGGCCCCGGTGAGAAGAGTCTCCAATCCCCAGTTGCCACTCCCAAGAGTACGACATCCTGGAGCATCTCTCCAACAACCCACCCAGTAATAAAGAAACCCACAATTATTCAAACGGAGGAGGAGATAAGAGCCCTCCTTGGGGTAAAATTGATAGTTCTCACAAGCTTCCCGTGAGGAAGAAGAGAAAAAACATTGTGGAACAAGTGGAAGAGCCTGGAACTGAAAGTGAAGACATGGAACTTGAGACTAATCTAGATAATGTATTCCACAACGTTGATTATCCCTGAGATGCAATCCACCATAATCCCCTAATGGAAATAGCTAAGACCGAGATTTTTGACAAAGATGAATCCTTTGTATTCCAGAGCGTTGTTTTTTACAGCGAATCTAAAAATTTAATTATTGAAAAGAGAGATGTAGGAAATAAGAAAGGGAAATCCCGTTCATAGATTAGCCTTAGGAACATGCAATCATTCCAAATCTCCCTACTTCACCAAGAAACCAAAGATGCTCTTGATAATTCCATTGGAGGCATTGAAGCGGAGAATTCCAGACTGAAGGACCGAATCAAGGAATTGAAGAAAGCTTTGATTCCTATCTCATTGCTTTCCAGTCCTTTAACAATAACCGTGTCTTCCACCCCTGTAGCCAAGTTAAAAGAATCCTCCATCCTCCTCACATCGTGTAGAGGCTATGTAGAGAAGAATATCAAGAAAATAATGGAGCTAATTACTAAAGCCTGGGAAACATAAAACAGTATAACTTCCTTTGGAATGAGGGCACGTGCCTTATAGGAACATTTGCAGGCAGATTTAAAAAATGAATAAGGTTTCTATCTAGACATGGTCCTCCCTTTTGGCATCAATGTCACCAACATGACAGAAATGAGAAGAAGAGAAGAAGATCTCCCCTCCCCAAACCGGATCAAATAATTAAATGCATGCTGGAAAGAGAAAGTTAAGAACCTACATCTCATTTTCCTATTATGTGAACAAGCCATATCAAAGAAAGAAGAATTATTCAGAAATTGGACCGAAATAGACTTAGCCGGAAGTACCAACGAGGTCCAAGACCCCAACTTAATCGTCAACTCCTTGTCCGTAACCAAGCAAGCCTTCGATGAACAAGTTGATATTTTTAAGGGGTTCTATTTAGAAAATTTTTACGACATCCTTGAATATGGTGAAGATGACGTGGAAAACTGGCTAGTGGACTATTCAGTACAAAATAAAGAAACTGAACAGGCTCTGCGTAATCTTTCTATTGATCTAAGAGAATTAAAAAGCGAGATTTTCAACATAAAAATCCGACATGAGATCAATGTGGCCCCCATGAGAGGCCACATTGAAGAATGAATCCAAAGTGCAATCGACAAGCTCGCCGATGAAGGGCCAACAAGAGGTTGGCACGATTCCAGTAATTGTCAACAAGAGCAATAAAAATGAATCAACTAGCAAATAGCAAAGGGGGAGAGAGATACCATCATAGTAAGTCTATACTTATCACATCCTGCTTTCTTTATCAATCCAATTATTCCACCTCTTTAAACAGAAATGTCTAACCAAAGACTGATAACTTTCAATTTCTTCTTTTCAGGTCTTGTTCTCTACTGTCGCCCACTTCTTCTTTCTACAGTCCTATTTCTTGTACATATTTCTTTTATGGTCCACAGGAGCCCCAATCCCAGTCTATATGACAAACGCATTTAAATTTCGAGGAATATGTAATAGACATTAATATTTTTTGATAAATTTCAAAGAAAACTACTTCAGGAACAATCTCGACGATGCCTTGTAACCATGTTTTCGGAATGCAAATTTAGTTCTCTTTATGCATGTTGGTCATCTTCTTTTATTTTTATGTACACATAAATTTTTATCTTGAACTATGCTGGTGTCAGGAAATTGTGTTTATTTAATTTGAATGTTTAATGTGTGTGATTCCTCATCCTATCTTCCAAGAACCTTTATTTCAAAAAACAAAAAAAACATTTTCTATCCTTTTGTATTTCTTTAAGTCATTATGACGAAAATTCTCT
Source organism: Picea engelmannii (assembly GCA_009831015.1). NCBI lineage: Eukaryota > Viridiplantae > Streptophyta > Pinopsida > Pinales > Pinaceae > Picea > Picea engelmannii. Next base: position 48,083 of record ML779493.1, on the reverse strand, counting down.
AAGTCCCACATTTGAACTATATATGCCCCAGGAAAAACTTAAAGAGGAGTACCACATCTATAAAAACGCAGTTGGATCAACATCCTCGTTAGGTTGTCGTTTCGGTCCTAACAGATTCAAGGGTCAATAGACTTGTAAATACATCTGCAAGAATATCCGCAGAAATAGAAACCTTCAAATTTTTTTATCATTGCCAAAAAAACAATCAACTGGATAGACATGTTACAAATATACCAGTTGGTACTATACTGAACTGTCATAGGAATCTTACAAATATCTCTGTTCTTACAAATATTTCAATTGGATAGGCATGTTACAAAGATGCCCTCTTCCTAGAGAGAAATTGTAGATCAACCTCTGCAAGTGGGCTTGCTGCTCACAGATAAAAGTTTCAGGAAAAGGTCATCTTTCTCTATCTCAACGTATTCTTTTCACACAGTTTAAATTAACTTCAATGAGCTGAAAACTCATGAAAATAAACAATCATGTTAGGTGTGTGTTAATATATAGAAAAAATAGGAAACACAAAGGTCACACAAGAAGTTCAAAGAATATTTGACACTGTACACATTTAAAAAAAATTATATTTGTTTCTTTGCCATCACATACAACTTTATTTTATCCTAACACATATAGAGACAAACAAGCTAGACGATCTATTTAATAGAATGAAATGGATGTTGCGTACTTTGTCCATGGGAAAAATTAAAGAAGTGACTATCAAAATTGTACTTAACTCTAAATATTGGGATGAAAGTCAGTTGGAAGTATACAAAGATCATTATAAATGAATTTCATAAATACATTAAAGAGATCAAACCTACAAGGTAGGAACAAAAATTTCAAACATGGCAGGTCATACTCCAACAATATATCAAGTTACACGTGATGGGGATATGTGTGCTTTTTAGTAGCTATCTGTTGTACTATTAGTAATAAAATAAAATTATAGATTCTTATTAAGAAAATAAAAGCAAGATGGATTATGCAAAACAAAGTATAATTAGAATGAGAATACTTTAAAAAACTAAATGGTTTCAATGCCCGAATTGCTCTAGGAGATTAACACTCGGGCGACTTCTCTTTCTTAAATGAATGTGAGTTGTCAATTAGTTTCCACTCTCCCATTTGGGCGACCTTGTCACTTTAGCGTCCCTGCTAAAGTTTTACCGACCTGCAAATTTTAGAACTCCCCTGGCCATATTTAACGATGGAACAAATTTCTAACAAAGTGACTTTCTTGCTAATTACTTGTTGACCCGATATTAATATAATATTATCATTAAATAATTTGGGATTCTGATTGTTCGGGGCTCTGGGTTTTGGGGGAACTGTGTTTGTTCTGGAAGGAAAACTCCCGGAGTTACATTCTTGCGGAGTCATGTAGCAGCCTCACGTCTTATGCCTCGCATGTCACACAATGCCACATGTCATTTTCTGCATGGATACCACATGTACTGCCTCCTGCTTGCCACGTTTCCGTGACAATTTCCATGTGTCTCTGGTACTTCGGGCTTCTCATTCTCCCACGGTTCCCCCATACCTGTGCATTTATTCCCATTCCAACCCGACAGGGACTACGCTGCCATGCAACACTTGTTATGTTAGGATTGTTTATTATTAACTGAAAGTCTAGTAAGTTATTTTGAGTGGTTGAGTATTGTAGGCTTAATGTAGGAGGTTTTAGGGTAGATTTCCTTGAGCCAAAATATATATCACCTTTTGGAGTGATTATATATTTTGGGCCTTTATTATTTTTAAGTGAATAAGAGAAAATATGTACACTTCAATAGGAGCATGTTAGTTTTTCATTATCATGTTAAAATTGTGTCTTGATATGTGAAAGTCTACTAGGTTATTTGAGTGGTTGAGTATTGTAGACTTAATTTAAGAGGTTTTATGGTAGATTCTCTTGACTAGTTGCCTTGATTACCTTGGACTTCACTAGTTGATCTCCAACTAAAATTAGGTTTGGTTTCATCATATTAGGTTTCATAATTAGAAACTAGAATTAATTCTCCCATCATGTGAAAAATCCAATGAAGTTGATGCCTTTCTTGTGTTTGGTTTGCTAATGAAGTCCTTGTTTGATAGAGATTTAAGATATTATGAGTTCTTTTGTGTTTTTTTTCCATTATAACACTTCACCTACTCTTAAAAAAAAAATTGCATTACACTTTTTTTCTAGAGTGATTCTTACTTACAAGTATAGAGAGCGAATTGTTAAATGCTTTTTGGACAAAAGTTTTGATGGCCTTTATGGAAATTGAGGTAATTTTGGGCAAGCTCTACAACTGCTTTTTTTTTAAACAACCCGATAAAGTGTTTTTAAAAAAAAAAATGAATTGTTAAATACTATTTTAATATACTTTTAAATTAAATATTTTAATATAACATTAATGATAATAATTATATTTTTTCTTTCATGAAAAAATATATTACAAAAAATTAAAGCAAATTTAAAATTTAATATTATTATGTCAATTAACATTATAAACCTTAAATTTCTAAAATATGGAATGTGATATAAAATACCTAATAAACCAAACATTTAACTTCCCATATCTCTTTCAAAATCTATGCTCTACATGTTGACCTAAATGGTTTCACTATAAATATTAATATTATATATAATATGTAATATATTTAATTTTTATTATTAATATATAATAATTTTTTTATTTCCACACTGTTCCTTATATATATATATATATATACCATGTTTTCACTATCACTCTAAGTGTATATAATGCCTTAATTTCAACTTTCCATCCTAGATTGTTTTCACCAGAAAATTGCACATATTTTATATAAATACTTTGGTTTCTACCTAACAAATTCTGTTGAATATTGCAATGGCCATCATTATAAAAACTAGCACAGCCGCTAACTCGCGCGGTTGAGAACGCCGAAAGGGCGGACAGTTGAAATTCGTGGTGAAAATGAAACGCGCACAGAAAATGAAACACACATGCAATCAGAAAATGAAATGCATTCAGAAGGTAATCTGAAAGGTTAATGATTTAAACGTGGCAATCATATAGTGCTACAGTAATTTCTTAATATGATTAGGTAAATGTTAAAAAGTAAACATGGTAACGGATGCATTCAGAAATACAAGGAAGTTATGAAGAGTAAATCACATTCATTGATTTGGGAGGACCACTAAGAATATGCCAGCATCCTTAATTGTTAACCATCAGATTAGAATTTTGGATTAAAAGCTGATTAATTGTATTCATTGTCAATAGGTATACGCCTTTCAGCGTAATTAATGACCTGAGGTTGTAATAGCTGCTGCAAATCATGTGGTTGATAAACTATATGAATGCCCGAAACGTGTGCCCTTCCTGTTGTGTTCCTATCACTGTGAAAATTCAGATACTTTGGAGGTTTAATTCGGATACTATGAGCCTTAATCAGTTTTATGTTGGAGGTTTCAGTCTTAATTAGTTTTACGTCAGAGGTTTCAGAGGTTTAAAATGGCAGGAGGCTACAAYTTCGTTTATATTSAATYTTAGTGAATCTTTGCAAGGATATTTCATTAATTTTCCATCGATAATGTCTGTAAGAATTCGGATCAAACTGAGGAGATAATGTTTATATTTGAGAAGTTATAATTATATTTAGTGCCTCCAAACACCATTCACTGTTCTCAAATGGTGACATACACATAAATATATTGGGCTGAAAAGGACGCGATACCTGTGGTAGTAATGGAGCCATAATTACAATGTCGGTATATCTGTGCACCTTCTAGAACAATGCCTAGTTAATTCTGAATAATAATATGCTTTGTATGTCTTAATGGCAGAGCATTGC
>ML779492.1:772034-807974 GCA_009831015.1 Picea engelmannii | reverse complement strand
AGGGATTGCAAACGAATATCAGTTGCTCATAATGATATCCAGGATCTCCCTACAGATCTGGTTTGCTCAAAACTTTTGAGTTTGGTGTTGGCAAACAATGCAAAAATTAGAGAGGTTCCTGAACTATTTCTCTCGACTGCCATGCCTCTCAAAGTTCTTGATCTCTCTCGCACCTCAATTACATCGTTGCCAACATCATTGGGGCAACTTGGACAACTCGAGTTTCTGAACTTGAGTGGCTGCATCCGTTTGAAGAATTTGCCAGAAAGCACAGGTAATCTTTCTCGTCTGAGATTTTTCAATATTGAAGGTTGTGAATCGCTAGAATCTTTGCCGGACAGCATCGGAGAGCTCAGAAATCTAAAGCATCTCAAATTAGAAGGCTGTAGGAGTTTAATGGGGATTCCACATGGTATCTCTCACCTCACTTCGTTGAACAAACTGTTCTTGCCATCAGGGAACAACAGTTGTGCAATAAGTGTGGAGGATTTTGCAAATCTCTCAGATCTGATGGAGCTGACGGCAATGGTAAAATCAGCAATTAAAGAAAGTACAATGACTACATGGACGGACCTAAGAATGTTAGAAGTAGACTGTCTCTACGATGCAGATAGAGATGATGCAGATAGAGAGTATATTTTTCCCTTGAACATGGAGAATCTGAAGAAGCTGGAAGATTTTACCCTGTCCTCTTATCGGGGGGTAAGTTTACCCAACTGCATTTCTCAGTTTCAAAATCTGAGAACTTTGGTGTTGAATGATTGTTCCGAACTTAGGGAGCTTCCGGCGTGCGAAATTGGGAATGGAATTGTAGGCGGGGGCTTTCCAATGTTGAAAAGGTTGTGTTTTAATTGTGACAAGTTAGAAAGTATGGTGGGATCATCTGTTGTGTCAAGTGAAGAAACAATGCCCGAACTCGAAGATATATATATAGAGGATTGTGGATCGTTGAAGAGATTGGGAACAAAGAAATTACCTAGTTTAAAGAAGTTACATATATTTCTATGCGAGGAGTTTGAAGCACTGGAAATTGAGAGTGGCGATCTTCCGATGTTAGAGGAATTGTCGTTGAATCACCTGGACAAGTTTGAGAGTATAGTGGGACCCTCTGGTGTGATCAATGACGGAGCAATGCCCAAACTTAAATATTTGGACATCCATAGTTGTGGATTGTTGAAAAGATTGGGATTAGAGAAGCTACCTAATTTAAGGACAATCTCAATAATGGATTGCGATGAGCTAAGGGAGATAGAGGTCGGGCGTGGCGGCTTCCCAATGTTAGAGACGTTGGATCTGCGGGGGTGTCCGAATCTGGAGAGTATAGTGGGACCACATGATGTGTGGAATGAGAAAACAATGCCAGAACTTAAAGTATTGCAGATAACAGGCTGCCCATTGGTGAGGAGATTGCCGAGAGGAATAGAGAAACTCTCCAAGTTGCATAAAATTAGTGGAGAGGTAGAGTGGTGGCAAAAATTAATTTGGGAAGATGATAATGTAAAAAATAATCTTTCCAATATTTTCATGGAATACAAAAGATGAATGTGAACGTCATAAATGTTTTGTTATATATCATATAATTTTTAATATATATTTTTAATGTAATAGAGAACATTATAAATGTTTTGTATTTTCATGGAATACAAAAGATGAATGTGAACGTCATAAATGTTTTGTTATATATCATATAATTTTTAATATATATTTTTAATGTAATAGAGAACATTATAAATGTTTTGTTATATATCATATAATTTGCAATATTATTGTTTTTAAGAATTTGAGTTCTTTAATATTTGATATTATTTTTATATCACATGTTATTTTTATATTTTTTAGTTTATTTATATTTTTAAGTAATAATTGTTAAGTTTTTTTATAATTTTATATTTCATAGTGTATATTTTTGTTAAATTATTTTTTTTAACTTTCAAAAAATTAATTTTTTATTTAGTTATATATATCAATATTTGGTATTTAATTAGATTATAATTTTGAAATAAATTAATAATAATAATTTAATGTGTGATTTAGTTCAACACTAAATTGTGATGTATAAAATTTCTTTATTTATGGGATTGCTTAAGTTTATAGAGATTTACATACTCTATCTTTTGTGATTCGAATTAGTAATCTTTTAGAAGCAAATTGATGCAGGGTCAAAAAAAGACTTTCTAATAATATGCAAAAAATTGAATTCAAACCTGTAGAATTTGTGATTCGAATTAGTAATCTTTTAGAAGCAAATTGATGCAGGGTCAAAAAAAGACTTTCTAATAATATGCAAAAAATTGAATTCAAACCTGTAGAAACTAAATCTCAAGCCTTACCAGTCAATACCCTTTCCTGTAATGTTGCTTCCAGCGAGCGTTCTCTTCCAAAAATTCATTGGTTCAATGTCCCACGAGTTCTTTTTTTCTCTTTCACGAATAAAATCGATGTGATTTTAGAGTGGAACTCAATTACTACACACGAAATATCTGTCAAATGGATTGTGTTGATCCATTTAATAAGGACCAGGATCGAACAAGATTTCAGTCTTCGAAACCCCTCCAATTCACATATTTGTTAACCTCCCATAGAACCACCAGAAAGAGAACTGGTGACTCCTTCTCAGCTTAGCTAACCAACCACCAGGATATCGGACCACCGACCCACCGGGGAAAACCTCTCGAACCTTCACTACTCAATAAACCGACCACCGGGACATTGGACCACCGGGGAAAACCTCCCGAACCTTCTATGCTCTGTGAACCAATCCCCTGGACATTGGACCACCAGGGCACAATCGATAAACACCTTTTTGAAATTTCTCCAGTCCAGTTAATAGACTTCTCTTGACGGAAAATTAACACGTCCGCCACTTATCATTCTATTGACCGGTCACCGAGCCACCGTGCAAATAAAAACTTGTTTATTTTTTTGATTAAGGTCGGTCTGGTTGAACTGGAGCCCACTAAAAAGTAGTAATTCTACTAGATTTATCTTGCAAACGAGTATGAGCATCAAAATTTTATCCTCTATGATTTCATTGCTGCCACACAATTTATCAATTCCAACAGAACTGGAATGAACACAACAATTAACGATGTACATTGAATCGAGCTAGGAGAAAAAAATCACTCAATGGATAGCCGAATTTGAATAGTATAACAAGTTTTCATCAACATTTTTTTGTTCTCATTACTCCCACTACCGCATTTTCACACCCTGGGGTTTTATTTATACAAACAAGAGGAAATTGATTCGAATAGGATCAATCCTTTATTTTTTTGGAAAATCTAAATAAAAGCAAATAAGTTGTTTCCTTGAATGGGATCGAATCCAAACAATCCTCCAGCTCACCCCATATTTTCTAACTCCTTTCAACTTCGTATCTAAAATGGACCATTGTGTTACATTACATGGAAAACCACTCTCTTCTCATAAACACAATTGGAACTATTCTAGAACTTTGACAATCTTAGGAAAATAAACAACATTACAACATTCCACGGCATTAAGGAAACCAACTTCCTCTCATAAATTCATAAGACCTTCTAAAGGTCAATTACTGAATTGACTTTGAAAGATGCTCTTGCATCAAACTCCCGGGGAATAAAAACTAAGCATGGATGCATGTCTATGAGTTCTTTAATATTTCTTGTTGTGCCTTCAATAGTTAAAGTGTAAGTGTGTCAATACCAATCTCCATCCTCAAACTCGTCTTTATTCTCTCCAAATATGCTTTATGCTTGTATTTGTTGTTGTTGTCTCGAATCATTTGTCTTATCTCTGCATGCAATTCTTGCATGATTATTGTAATTTATTCACCATTTGCATCATTTATCTCATGCTTTCTCAAATTCCACAATTTATAAACTTTCCTGAGATGTATTTCATTCACAATCTGGCATGTATATTTTAGGCTTGTGCTTTTGGTGGGTGAATTATTACAAGCAATTTCTATTTGCACAAATACTTGATTTCTTTCTTTGGAATGCTTCTCAATTAGGCTTTTCAAGACATTATCCAATCTCATGTTAACCACCTCTATTTGTTCGTTAACTTGAAAGTGGTAAACTAACCTGAGATTGATATTGGTTTCCAACTTTGTCAAAAAAAAATTGATCAACATCTGTCACTTTTGATTAAAGAAATTCTCCCAGAACCCAAATTATTCTTGCTTCATGTAGGTCTACTTTGCTTTCACATGTATATCCACCTTGCGGCTTGAATTCTCTTTGAATATCAATCATCTTTGTAATTTATTTGATTACACCTGCACATGAAACAAACATATTAAAGAAAACAATTTATTCTTCATGCTCTTTACTCCATTCTTCTGCATTGCTACATCTTTTGATGTTCTCACATTCTCTATGGACTTCAAGATGTCCATTCTCATCCCTTTCTTTCTTTAATCTTTTTTCTTCAAGCATCTTGTTTCTAAGATCATTCTCAAGAAACGTTTCATGTTCTTGATCTGTAAAATCTGTAAATACAACAAGTTATTTGGTATTTTGCTCCATATTCTCTATTTTAGCTTCTATTCCTTGTACAACCATGCATATTATTGTTCTCAATTATTTCATACACATATATTGAAATAGGAAATCATTCTTACAACTTTGGAATGCTTCTTCTATTGCTTTCCTCTCATATATTCAAAATTCAATAAAAAATTGTTTTAGTCTAGATTTCCATGCATTCCCCCTATTATTGGTTGACAATGAAGAGTCATTAAAACTCTTCTACCTTCAATTTGTCTCCTCCCATGTATTTTTACAATACACAAATACAATTTTTTTTCCCAACTCATCAATTTTCCAGTATCTCAAACAAACATTGTTCAAAAATTATTTCATCTTCATAGGATACTAGTTTCTTACCAAATAAGAAATCATGCAACAAACATCTCATACCTTAAAACTGATTGCTTAATCCATATCCTTGTAAATTCTCCTTCAAATTTATAATCATGAAGTAATGATCAATCAAACTATGCTTTTGGTTTATCATTACTTCAACTTTGTCGTTATTCAAAGACTTTCTTCTCACTTCTATCTCATATTTGATATGGTCTTCTTGGTCTTCAAGCTTCATACTTGCATAATCATCTTTGCCATAATATATTGAAAAGAAGAATTTATACAACATATTCCATTTTTAAATTTCATGTGTTCCATTCTTGAACTGGTATTCTCCTTCCTTATGAATTTTCACAGATCCTTCAAGCCTAAATAATCCTTGAAATAATCCTTAGCTTCATAGTGCTTGAAATAATCCTTAGCTTCTTCAAAAAATTACGACCACCACAACCCAATGCACAACAATTTTTGTGCAGTTTCCTTCCATATGTTATGCCCATCGAAAATGCCTTCATATGCCTCGTATAGTACCATATTGCATTCATCCTCCAACATGCATTGGCATTGAGTTTGTGTAAATGTCCTGCAATCAATGCTCCAAGTCACCAATTGTTAGTGTGTTGCACGCACACAACAACCTCCCAATTTTATTGTCTTAGCGTCTCTCCAAGATAATAAATTGGGTCCCCTTCCAATTCTTCCTACTAGGGCCCTCACACCCTCTCTCTCATGTAAATGACCAATCTTGAGTTTTCCTCACACTCTCCCTACTTTACCATTCTCAGTTTCTCCTCAGATCACTTCGACCCGTCGATTCACACTCCAAGGAGTTCCCTATTCCTGTTTTGATACATAGCATACCAACAAGCACATTCTTTCTTACCTCCACATTGGCGCACCAGTATTTTATTCACCAACACATAAGCCACATCCTTCGAACTTGACTGACGTATAGGTGCGCTTCCGCTAAACCTCACTACACACGTTCTTATCACCGGAGAAGTGCGTGTGATCAACACTGACACATCGGTAGTGTCTTTTATCGCACAAGTTGTAGGTTGGGAAAATCCTAACCCAACCACCAAATGGAGACAACTTTGAGAACACCTACCCACTGTGACCTTAGGCAGGTATTCTCGTCACTTTAGAGATGATAGGATCACATGAAGGGGGGAATCCCGATGATCCCAGGGGGAAATGAGATGGAAAGTGTGATGTATGGATGGATGCCCCTATAGGTCAAGTTGCTATGTGTGGAGAAGGGATAGAATAAGGTCTTGGTGGTAGCCAAGGTTGCCAAGTAGTATATCTTGCCAATGTTGATTGTACATGCCCGATTCACAAGGAAAATGAAGATACAAGCCCAAATATATGACAAACCAACAAGTTAGGATTGTTGTCCCTAATTGCAGCATTTAGTAGCAATATATATCAGCAATGAAATGGCACAATTAGCTACTGAAACAAGTGTTAGAAATAAAGTAAATGATGTAAGAGATAAATTAGCAAAATAAAGTGAAACTCAAGATTAAAGGAGCAAGATACTAGCACAAAATGCAAGGTTGTAGTAAATACTTTCTACAGAGATAATAATCATCCTTATGGCTGTAACAAATGAATTATTACAGCAAGATATTCAACCATCAAAACTTTCCAAAAGTCTACCAAAAAATGTGCTATGATCATTAGATTATGTGGGCAAAAACTTAGCAAATTTTAGCGGTTGAATTGAGAGTTATTGGAGATCAAGAGACTAGGGTTTATGTAGCCCTAATGGTTAAATATGTAAGTTTATTACAACAAGAAGAAATACCCCTTTAGAGGGGATTCCCTAGTGGCTAAGAGGTGCGCTAGGCACAAGGAACAAAACCCAAATTGCAGAAAATTGAAATGGAAAAAATTCATGTTTCCCAATAACAATATTAACAACTTAACGAGAACTATGACCTCAAAACGATAACTCTAGCCCTTAAAACCCATATTTTTGCATTAAAAACCACAAAATTAACCCTCAACTCAAAAAATGGTGCTACTGGTAGCACCCTTTTTTTTTAGGTTAAAATTACAACTTTTTTTCAAGCATGGCCTAAAACATGTGTACAGTTGCTCATAAAAGCCTTTAAATCAACACCTAAATCAAAGAATGGTGTTACTGATAGAAAAATGTTGTTTTTTTTTTCTAAGTGTTAAAATTATACCTCATTTGAAACCTTTCCTAGTGCGACAAGTACCATTGCAACCAAAACCTAAAAATTAACACATTTTTTAAAGTGGTGTAAAACATTATCACTGCTATAAACCAAATCATAAAATCAACCCTTAAATATTTACTTTTTTAATGTTAGTTTATCACACCAACCACAAGATAATACATAATGGCAGGAAAATATCACCATTTCAGATGTCAACATTCAACATAACTTTGAAATATTTTTTTATTTTAAATAAACAAGTCTATACAAATTACATTTAATGAAACATAAATTATTTCTTTACATTGTCCATATTCAAAATAGAAGAGCTAAAAAAATTTGTTATATATTCTCCATAATAAAAACATATAATTCATAAAACATAAAAATGATTCATAACGTCATGTAAGATCAAATGTAACTAAGAATACTCATTTATGGTTACCATACAAACATCATATTGATAAAAAAAAATACATAAAATGTTTCATACACTTAATCAAATTCATCCATGGATTTTGACACACCATCGTAATCTACATTGTCTTCAGATGAATGACTGGATGAAAATGTAGATGATCCATATTCTTATCTATTATAAATGAGTGCACCATCTGAGTCTACATGTATGCCCAACATTTCAGATGTCAAAATCCTCTTTGATTTATGACTAGGTTCAACAGAATCTCGTCTTGCACTTATTTCTTGTGGCAGCAACCTCTTGATAATATCTATGGTCCTGGAGCGAAGAGTTCCTCTCTTTTTCAAATTGAAGTCATAGATAAGTATGTCAACATCCTCTAATTTTAAGAGGTTAGTGCGACGACGAATTATAATTTGACCGTTTATTTTTCTCTTTCTGTTGTTTTATTTCTCTCTGAACATCATTTCTTGCTTGTACACACCATTGAATGGGTGTGTACTTGTTGCATACCAATGCACTTCAACTGCTATAACATCTTCATTTTCTTTATTGATCTGTATAACCTTTGAAATCTAGAATGGATAACCATGTGGATCTTCATTCGCTAAGACTGCAATCATGAAACCCTCCTTAATATCTTGTGTTGAACCCCTGTAAAGATCTTCCATGTCTTCACGTTGTGCACGTGATCTTCTAGAACTAATATACATTTATCTTTCCTCTACCTGTGAAAACTCAATAGCATCATGAGATTCCTGTTGTTCAACAATGTTTCTTTCTTCAAATTCATTTGACCTATTTTGTGGCCAAATAAATAGAGTCTTCAAAAATGTATTTTCATTTGTTGAATTTGAAATTCTGTCACTTTGATCATTGGAAAAAGACTCCCACCAAACAGAATCAACAACATCAAAGTACTCATATGTATCTTTAATTGACTTTTTTATTTCCTCCAAGCATTCAGAATAATCTACATCTCTATTACGCCTTCATGCATTATGGATTTCAGCAACTGATTGTATTAACATTAGCTTTGATGCAAATATTTGATGATCTGGAATGAACTTCAAAAATGTCAAACCTGATGAAAGCCCCATTCTACGTAGTTGAATACTTCTTGCCCCATATTGTAACATCTCGCTCTTGTGAGCACAGGTTATTGACTTATTCTTTGAGGACACTTGTGTGCAAGTGATCCGGTTATAGTACATGGTTAGTTGTTTCGCTTATGGATTCTTATAATGGTGTTGATGGATTATGATTTAATGTTATTTGATATATGCTTATTGACAGATGTTATTGACGAGTTTCCCTGAGTGTACAGGACACTTAACAGATTGTGGATGTCGATGGCATCGATGGACCTCCTTGGACTCTTGATTGAGTCAGGGAGTGGATTGTATTGATTTGAGTATTTCCTTTATGCATATGTGACATATGATCAATTATAGTATGGTTTTGTATATGGAACATTGACATTGTTCCTTTGATGGGTGTAGGCTGAAAATTGACTGCTAATCTGACTCACATAAGGAGTAAAGGAGCCATGCACATAGACCAAATATTGAGGGAGAGGTGTGGCAGTGTCCCTGTCATAGCCTACTAGCACTCCCGCCATGGTTCGAATTGTAGGTTAATGATTACCTAGTTTGAGAAGTCCATGATGTTGTGAAGGTAGACTAAGTCAGTTGCTCATGAAGATTTCTAAGGGGCGCGCAATAAGGCAAGGTCATTATTCCTTAGAATCCCTTGGTCTATCACAAGGTCACTCGAATGGAGTGTTGACTCCAAGGGTTGGACAACCACCAAAACCAGTCAAAGGCGAGTGGGACCCTTGGAGCACGGAGTGCGTCTTGAAGGGCATGTCGTGTAAATAAAATTAAGTCAATGAATCTAGTTGGCCTAGAAAACCTTGAGCGAATAATTAACCTTGTAAAGTATTTAAGCATTGTCGGATTTAATTAATTAATTAAGGATTGAAATTATTAATTGTAAATCCCAAGTGAAAGTTTAAGCCTAAGTCCAAGTTTGGTAAGAAGTCTAAAACTAAATTATAAATTAAAAAAAAAAGGAATGAAGTAAAACAAGTTAATAATTAAAAAGGGGGGTAGATTACATTTAAAGATTGACATAACGCACATGTGTGCAAGAAAATGTAAAAAGGGGTTTTTAAAATAAGAAATAAATAAACATGAAAGAATGTGTCTGCATAGAAGGGTATCTAGAGTCTAGTTAACACTAATCTAACTAGAGACAAATCATATTTTAACTCAACTCATAATTAGTAAGGCGTAGTCATTAAATGGGAAAATGGAGAATAAAGAGACAAACGGGAGTGATTTAAGGAGCGCTTTTAGGAAGGGTGAGGGAAATTGACGTTAATTAAATAAAATGTGGAATTACTTGTGAAACTTGGGGATATGGTGACAAGTGTATGGGCGAAATAAATTCTAAATTATTAATTAAAAAGAAAATTAATTGTGCAAGTGGGGGATGTGTCACTAAGGAAACTCTTATAAAGAAAATGGTCTAGAGAGTTGGGGGAATCACATTGGTTATGGGTAAAGTTATGCTACATAATTTTTTATTGGTTTTACTTGTAAGAGTTGGGATACCCAGCTTGAGAGAGAGTGGTGGCTCTACCTTGCGAGGTGAACCTTTGCAGCTCGGGGGGCTAAGGGGGAAGAAGAGTACCCCTAGTGTTGGCTGGGAGGCACCAATGAAGTCTCAATGATTAGCAAGCAAAAGATCGGAAGGAGCGTCATCGCGGAAGAACATATTTGATTCGTCGTCATCTGTTACAGTACTCTCATTGTGAATGGAATTTGTGTTAAATTTACTTTCATAATAACGGTTCTATAATTTCACCATAATCTTTGATTGTAACTATGAAACGAATTAGCAAGCTCCTTGATAGTTCTTGAGTCCAATAAGTTAGATTGATCTTTGTTTTCCCTTAAATTATTGGAATTGAATAATGGCTGTTATTAGATGTATATATATGTACTAATTACGAATTTATAAGGTTGTTTCCATTGAATGGCATATGAGAATGTTTAAATTGATTTTCATTTCAATGATAGCTTGATGCAGTGAATGTTTCCTGTATGGTATGTCAAGAAGAATATTGCATTATAGTGTGGTGCTTGGGAAAATCTTGAAGAAATAATAACCCTTGCGTCCACGGATTGGACTTGATCTCTAAGATTTAAAACTTTGTTATAGTGTTGTGGGGTTTTTAATGTTAATATTTTATTTTTCATTCATTGATTGAATCGGTAAAAAGTGAAAAAATATTTCCTTAATGATTGATCTTAATTTTATTGTCCTTCTGAGATCGCATCTTCGTACCTACCCCATTGGTACATATGCTTGGTCTCGATATGGAATTGGGTGGAATGCTATGGGCTACGGGTAATAAACGAGGCCCTTGGCCCTTACTTCTATAATCCTCTCAACATAATCTGCATGGTTAAACAGAGGCTTAGTGTAATCACCCTCGAGATTTTGGAGTATATACAGTTGAAATGATCAGTTGTTAGGTAAGATCCAATAGAAGGCTTGTAGCCCCAACCAATCTGTTCCTCCTTATGGTCCCATAATATTGGTGATTGATGGGCATTAGGCAATGATTGGGTGGGGTTTATTGGACCTTGCCTCGACGTTGGATGGGTGCTACCTGATCTTGTTCAGTTCTGTGGCTTCCCTTATGTGATCTGTTATGTTCTGGTTTGGTCCTCTTGAGGAGATACATGCATAGGAGGTAGAAGGCGTACATCACCAAGTCTCCCTGGATCCCTACATTTACCAGACACTACCTACTGTTGATCCAACAGAATAATTGAATGAAGGATTCTCTCTCCCTCTAAAGCTTAAGAAAAATGAATCACGACTCTTTAAATCGTTCCACTCTAGTTAGAATGTGAGATATCCCTATCTATCCCATTATTATTACTATGACCGCCGTTGGACCCCAGTAAGAACTTAAACTGGAACAATAACTCTACATTTTGGACTAAGTAAGTACTCAGGGCGGATGAATTCAATTGCATGAGGTTGGGGATTGGGATAGTAAACTACATGTAATTGAACAATAGTGCATCCATAGGTAGGTATTAAGCAGTTTACCTAGCTTTTCTTTCCCAACCTTACCAGCAGTAAATTATATCCTCAGCATGAACAATATCTCTCCTCTAGGTTGTAACACTCTCTAAAGTTCATGAGTTTGTAGCGCAACCAGGTAAGCAATGTTCTAGAAGGAACTCCTTCCAAAGTCTGCCAATTTCCTTGAGGAGTACACCTACAACATCAAAATCCACCAAAAAGGCACAAAACTCTACACTTTGTTCAAAAATTAAAATGCGCAAATTCACCAAAGGAAGCGTGTGCACTGTGTGCAGAATGCATGAGCCAACATATCCCTAATCGCGCACTGTGCGCAGAATGCGCGACTGTCTACAAGAAAAGTCGTGTACTTCACATGAACGATGCGTTTATGAATCTTATCGGCCTCTCAACCACTTCCAGTCCGACCCCCAACACGATTTGACACTCAGATCTGAGCGAAATCTAGCTTGGAGGCTGATCAAGGGCTAGGAAGTGCCCTAAAAGGCCCCTTGTTCACACTATGAACCATTTGTATCTTTCCATGAATGGAAACTATAAATATGTGCCATGGGTGTGCTAGAAGGCATGTAGCCCCGACCAATCTGTTCCTCCTTATGGTCCCTTAAGATTGGCGATTGATAGGCATTAGGCAATGCTTGGGTGGGGTTTGTTGGACCTTGCCTCAGCGTTGGATGTGTGCTACCTGAGCTTGTTCGGATCTGTGGCTTCCCTTATGCGATCTTCTATGTTCCAAGATGGTCCTCTTAAGGAGATACATGCATAGGAGGTAGAAGGTGGACATCACCAAATGTATGTCACCCTGGAGCCCTACATTTACTAGACACTACCTACCATTGATCTGACAGAATAACGGAATGAAGGAGTCTCTCTCCCTTCAAAGCTTAAGAAAAATGAATCATGACTCTTTAAATCGTTCCAGTCTGGCTGGAATGTGAGCTATCCCTATCTATCCCATTATTATTACTATGACTGTCGTTGGACCCTAGTAAGAACTTAAATTGGAACAATAACTCTACATCTTGGGCTAAGTAAGCACTCAGGGCGAATGAATTCAATTGCATGAGGTTGGGGCTTGGGATAGTAAACTACATGTAATTGAACATTAGTACATCCATAGGTAGGTATTAAGAAGTTTACCCATATTTTCTTACCCAACCTTACTAGCAGTAAATTGTATCCCCAGCATGAACAATATCTCTCCTCTAGGTTGTAACACTCTCTGAAGTTCATGAGGTTGTAGCATAGCCAGGCAAGCATCATTCTGGAAGGAACTCCTTCCAAAGTCTGCCAATTTCCTTGAGGAGTTATGCGTTCTTGCATGTCACGTTGGTCAAATTCCTCCTTAAAGTTTTTCTTGGCCATCATTATGGATATAACTAACTCGAGATTTTTGAAATATTGATAAAAAGGCAGCGGATAGAAGGTGATGTTTTCCAAATTTTAGGGTTACCCACTATCGACGTATTTACGTAGAAGCTCTAGATCTCTGTGTTTTGGGATGAGATTTTTTATCTTTACCCTTATTATTCTACCTTAACAAATTAAAGTGGAATGATTCCTTATCTTCCTACCTTTCTTGATGGATCTATCATTGTAGCATCAAACCCTCTTGAATGGTTTAAGAAGATTGGTCTTCTTAGGTTTTTATAAAGGTATAGGTATGTTAATCTATGGACTCCCTTTTTGCTTAAACATGGTTGACCTTCTTTAAAATCTTATACTTGGATGTGTAGAATGGTATTGAAGTTTGTTAGTGTTTAATCACTTGATCTTAGGTTCCTTAAAAAGGAATACAGGGAAACTTTAAATTTATCAATTGTTTATTTGTTAATCCTCTTCGCCTAGTAATTAGATATGAAAATTGTATTGAATTCTTGTTGTTTTCTTACAGAGATCTGATCTTCTTATAGGTTCTTACATTATACATGTAATGAACCCTTATTAGACTTTTTATTTATTAAAGGTCATTTCATAATATAAAAATGCGTAGCCAAACTGCATGATCATTTTACCTTATGAAGACGCTTGAAGCTCTGGATAATTGAAGATAGACTATAATGAATCTGACCTGACCAGTTATTATTGATTATTAGAATTAGTTCGCTTCTGACACTAAGATTATATTGCTCTTACGGTTCTCTCTACTCTTTATGTAATTTCCTCTTACTCACTCACATCCATTATAGCTCAAAGAATTCTAAGTATGATAGAATATCATGTTGCCTCTTGATTAAGTGATGATTAGGTGAGAAGGATGATCTAGTTATTGTGGTTTATGTTGGAATGCTTCATGCTGGTGATTGCATCAATTGAAATGATGTATGTTGAAGTAAATTTTTTAGCACCCTAAATAATTGATGATTAAGTTGATTAATTGATCGGGTTAAATTTCAACATGATTGGTTAGTAATTAGATTACTCTTGCGCCACTAAATAACGTTGATGTATGATTGTTTTAGTAATTAGTTTACTCTTGCGCCATTAAATAAAGTTGATGTATGACTATTTTAGTAGTTAGATTACTCTTGCGCCCTGTAATAATGATTATGTGCGACTGATAGTCTAGACTGGAGTCATGAGTTGTGATTGATTCAGGGATTCAAACACCTCCTTGTTCCTCAGAACAGTCCCCAACCCTAAGACCTTAAGTGGTCAAAATCAATCAGATGAATCCTGGGCTTGAGCGTTGCTTATGTGTCCTGGAGGTCCTAACCATGCAGGATAGGTTGGGCAGGTAGTTCTTTAAATGTTCAGTGACATGGTTGATCATTTATCTGTATTTTGCTCCAATTAATCGTGATGCATTGAATCATGTCGCTATTTGATTATGTTAACGCGTTGATTATGCATCGTTATTTCTGTGATGATGTGTATATTGTGCAGCTATTTATTTGTGTTAATGTGTTGATTATGTGATGTTATTAGTTATGATGATGTGTCGCTTGCAATGCTATTAATTTGATGTGACGATTCTATTATCCTAATGAAAAAAGAAATTTACCTATTGTACATCGTTTTGTTGTCGTAACAACGGGGTCGATACAGATATAAGTGTTTTCCCATCAACTTTTTTTAAGCAAAATTGATGTTGGAAGTTAATGTCATTAAGTTGTTCAATACATTTTTCTTCACCATGTGATCCCTAGATAAATCTTCGTATGTCAACAATTTCTTCTAATATGTTAAAAATAGGATCTGAAATGTATGATTTCTTAATACATTCAATTAATGATGGTAGGATTCCAACATTTTTCATCTTCAATGTTACTGAAAAATGACTGAATATTTGATCAATACGATCATGCGAGTGTCCAAAAAGAAGGAAACCAACTTTAACCTTTTGAAATATTCCCAGCTCAACAAGTATGCTGAGATATCCAAACACAATTTGATTTTTGTTTCCATGACTAGTGTTGTCCAACTGCATATATAGAACTTGAGGAAGGTTACCAAACCAATGACTAATCACATGATCAATTATGGTGATGGTCGGATTTGCATCATTATGAATATTTGGAGTTGTGAAGTAAACCATTAGACACATTGTTCCATTAAAAACCATACAACCAACCAAGTGAAACTGATTAAAATTCTCTTCCTGTAAATGTTTTGGTGTACAGACAAAATGTGGCATAAGTGTTTTTTTCTGGTCCATGCCATCAATTATCATACCCATATATTTATCTAAAGCATCATAACACTTATTTCTATGTTTGTACAACTTTTGCCTTTCACTTGATTGTTGATTCCCGTGTTCTTGAAGTTCTTTGACTATAGAATCTGCACATGACACAAAATGAAAATATTTATAATATGTTTTCACAATTGATAACTATCGAATTTAAACAAAAAAAAATTGTAAATATATACATCTTTTTACCCCTTTAGATTTATCTCTTATTTCTTTAAGAGAAGCACATATACTGCAAATCCCCATCCTTGACTTCTTAGGAATACAAACATTGTTGAATTGTCTCTTCCATACTCTTGTAAAATATGCATATGAAATAAAATTATGATTTCCTTCAACACTTTCAACATATTCTTTGTATAAATTGTAGATTTCATTCCTTGAGAAATTATTTGGAATATGTATTGTCTCTCTATCTAGGATAGACTCTCCATGTTTGGAAAATAAGTCTTGCATTCATGACAATGCAATGTTTGTTAATAGGCCAATCTCTCATCCATGATGTACCTTTGAATAAAATGTAGGATCTTTTTCCAATCTTGTTTGGATCCTTGATAGACAAAGACTACCAATCGAGTGGAATTTTTTGAAGTCCTTTCTGCAAAGTAAAAGATTAGCAATGTGACAATCATATCATGTCTTCATAGATATCATGCACCCCACTAAATATGAATTTTGCATGATCTTATTCATTGACAAATAATTCTTCCTTTCTGCAAGGCATACATGTAGTCTATACTTTTCAAACAATTATTTTCACAACAATCACTAGAAATCAAATCACCGATGGAAAATGATTTAGTGATAAAAAATTTCATGGACCTTGTATAACTATAATGATTTGGATTGATATGAAAAGGTCTAGTCCTCGTCCTGGACACAATATTTCTTTGCAATCTCTCCACTATTTCAACATCATCACTAGGAGGTATCACTCTCACTATAATCATACATAGCATTGTGAGGAGACCGAACAAGAGATTGTCGATCACCTTGATTTGTTGCACCTTGATGATTTAGAACATGATCTCGATTCCTAGGTCCATCATCATATTCATTGATAATCTCGTTGAGAAGAGAAATATCAAGATCATCATCAACAACACAATCACCTACAAGAAAATGTCCACCATCGACATAATCATCTTCACTACTTTTGAAATCCCCACTTGAGGGAAATTCTACATCATCGTCATTACTTCCCTCAAAATGTTGACCTGGAGGACAATCTTCAACATTGTCATTAGTACCTTGAAAATAATCACTTGGAGGAAACTCTTCATCATCTTCATTGGAACCTTTAATTTCTCGTGCTAAAACAATACCTTCAGCATCCATGTCAGTACCTTCAAAATCCTCACTTGGAGGAAAATTTTCATCATCCTCATTAGTCCCTTGAAAATCCTCACTTGGAGGAAAATCTTCACCATCCTCATCAGTCCCTTCAAAATCCTCACTTGGAGGAATATCTTCATTGTGCTCATTAGTCCCTTCAAAATCCTCACTTGGAGGAATATCTTCTTCCTCCTCATCTATACCTTCAAAATCATCACTCGGAGGAAAATCTCCATTATCCTTATTCGTGTTTTTTGAATCCTCACTTGGAGGAAAATATTCATCATCCTCTCTACTACCTTGATAATCCTCACCCGGAGGGAAATTTTTATTATCCTCATCAGTACCTACAAAATCCTCGCTTGGAAGAAAATCTTCATCTTTCACTTTACTCCCTTGAAATCCTCACTTGGAGGAAAATCTTCTTCATCTTCTTTACTGCCTTGAAAATCCTCACTTGGAGGAAACTCTTCTTCATCCCCATCGGTACCTTCAAAATCCTCACTTGGACGAAAATATTCATCATCATCAGTAGTACCTTGGAAATCCTCACTTGGAGGAAAATCTTCATCATCCTTTTCACCATATTCCTCCCCTTCATCATTGGTGCCTTCAAAGTCTTCAGAATTTGGAATTTCACGATCAATATGCTCAATAGCATTGCTTTCACTTTGATCAAACTTCTCACTAGGTGAAACATATGACTCCTCATTTACATCAAAAGTATTCCCACCACATTTGTCAGTCTCGGAAGAGGAGGCATGTGAACAAGATGTTGATGCTCCAGAAATAAAATCCTCTCTATCTGATGAAGCCATCACTGCTTACTGCAAACATAGAATGGTGCAAATGTCCACCTTCAAAATGGCATTCTCATAGCTTGCGGAATGAACAATTCCCTCCAAATTTTCCCCAAAAAATTTCCCTCCAAATTTTTTCCAAAACTTTTTCCCCCAAATTTGTTCCCTCCAAATATTCCCCAAAATTTGTTCCCCCCAAATTTGTTCCCTCCAAATATTCCCCAAAATTTGTTCCCCCCAAATTTTCCCAAAAATTTCCCCCAAACATTTTTCCCTAAAGCTTCCTCTTTAATATTTTACCTTCAATATTAAATAAATCTTACTCTATTAATTGATCATAAATTAATTAATTACATTATGTTTTATCTTTTATAATATATCTCACATTGATTAAACATAGAGATGGTTTATATAATATTTGATATATATACATAATCTTCTTTTATTTAATTTATCCCATATGCACTAAACAAACTAACAAGTGGTATAGTACTTGGTATATATACACACTCGTGTTTTGGTTTTATACATCGCAAAAATTATTGAGCAAAGTTTGTTCAATATTTTGGAGCAATCGGGCAATGTTCGTTAAATACTTTGAAGCAAGCTACAAGGGAGAAACATCTCAGAGGTTTTTTTTTTTATAATAGGAAAAAACAAATTAAGTTTTTTCTCTATGAAAAACATTGAAACCCTTAAATTTCATGTGATTTTTATATTTTTTTTTAAATAGATCATGAATTTTCAATTTTTTATATAGTTTGAAAGAAATTTTAGCAAATTTATCACATTTAAAGTCTAAAAAGTGACAAAACCCCCTTAAATTTACTATACTTCAAGCCTAAATTTAAAAAAAAATACCGTTTTATTGTTTTTAAAAGTTTTTTTTTAGGTTTTTTAAAAATGTTTAAGTGTTTTTTGTTTTTCGGTCACTTGGACGATGTGAGGCATCGCCCCCAACACCTTGGGACCAAGTCCGCGATAGAATTTAGCCACGGGAACGTGAGGGGCCCGGTTGACCAACAAACCAAAATGTACAAAACCCAAAAAAAAACACCAATATTTTTTTTATTTTATAAAATAGATTTAGTTAAATATTATTGTTTTTTTAATGAAAATTAATTTCAATTGTTTTTGTTTGGCCAGTCGGGGGAGGGAGATGTCGAACATCGCCCCGGACGTCTGTGTGGCAAAGTCCAGGCCTACACTTGGCCACGCGGGCGCCAAGGGCGATGCCCGGCATCGCCCTCCCCAGGTCAGCCAACAGACAACAAAAAAAACCATTTTAAAAATTTTAATATGAAGTTTAAAAAAATAATTTTGTTTTAATATAAGTTTTAAATTTTATTTAATTCTTCGAAATTTTTTGTTTTCAATATATTTTGTTTTAATAAATTAAAACTTTGATTTTTAAAGTTTAATATTTTTATAAAATTTGTATATTTTAAAAAAAAATATTGCTTATCTTTTTTTATCTAAAAGTATTTTTTTATTTTTAATTGACTTTTTTTTTCTTTTTATGTTTTTCATAAGTGTAATTCTTTTGTTTTTGTTTTTTTAAAGTCTTTTGGGTTTTGATTTTTTGTATATGATTTTTGCTTTAGTGTTTTTTTTATTTAATTTTGTGTCTTAGAAAAAGTAAGTTTTAGATAATTTTAATTTAACTTCAGTTTTTTTCCATAAAAACATATATTTTATTTTTTCCTTAAATAATTTGTATTTTTTTATTTTTTATATAGGACAAATGCTAGGAAAGAAAATCTATGTGAATATATCTGGAACAAGACCCGCGGTAATGGCATCCAAAAGCCCAGTTAGGAGCATTCTTAGAACAAATAAGCCGCCAATGGAGAACAAATAATTTTGTATTGTGTTGAATTAGAACATGTCCAAGAAACCTATAAGTCACTTAGCATGTTACACGATATATGTTTGGTGCTAGTAACATATATTGTTTATGCATTGGTGAAACAATCAAAGACATATCTCAAGATTAGATATTGTTTGAATATGAGCAATTATAAAAAGGAAGAAAATTTCACATAATTATGTGCAATGATCATGACAGACATTGAGATGCGTAATGTAAGTTTTCTTATTCTTATTTGTGTAGCATGTATTATTATAAGTTTCATGATAATTGTTAAATCTTACTTAACAATGGAAATGACGTATTTTATTTTTACAAGATTTTGCTAGGCGACTTTCAGAGATGTTAGTGGGGATTTATTCTACAGAGAGAAATATCATGAAAGTCATCAGTTCCTTTCATATCGATAAGGAATAGGAATGAAGGAAAAAGAAGCAAAGAGTAACAGAAGTTGAAGCTGCAGGAGAAAACAGAGAAGAACAACAAAGAAGAAATGAAATTCATCATTCTAGAAAGGATAAAAGGGTTACATTTGAAGATATGAAAACCACAGATGAAGATGTGGCTAAGATTAATGCCAATGAGGTTACCTATGTTCCTTAGAAGAATACTAAACAACAAAAGCGCAAAAGAGATATGGCCAATTATGATTTCATTCCTAGAGATTATGAAGAGATTGTTGAGTTCGATAAAACTAATTTAAATCGTAAAAAAAAGGAAAGAAAGGTTGTTGATGAAGAAAAATTGATAGTTACCTCTGAATATCATGATGGAAGTCCTAAAGATAGCAGAGAAATAATAACACCAGGTGATGATCTAGAAGATGGTATTATCAAAACAACACAAAATGCCATTCGATATCGACTAAGGAGGAACAACTTGGTTGATGAGGGCCATACATTTTTGTTGAATGTGAAGCAGCTATATAAACCCACAGAAGGCCAAGAAAAATACCAAATCATCTAACCCAACCACCGACTATAACAAAAATCCATGAAAGTATCTAAACAAAGTCCACAAGGCTCTTTTTTTCATGACATGTTGTTAGATTTGATTTATGATATGATACTTATAACTAATTTGTCTTGTTTATTTGATGTTGATCCTTCTCTAGAGTGAGGGTCATCTCCTTGTGATACATAGAGCTATGGAAAACCTCAACCTCCTACTCCCAAATAGATTTGAGTTGTGCTTTGTCCAACTTGTCAGGACACATATGTGTTACAAATAATTGTGTTTTTATCGAGTTAAAAAGATATAAGACCGTGAATTATTACATCCATGAATAATATGTGTTTCTAGTTTCACAAGGACCCCACTATCTAGCTGATAGGTGACATCGGTCTCAGGTAGTCGTGATATCAATTATTGGAGAGTTAGTGCACCTCTCCCATCAAAGAGTATTCATACATCATCATAGGACATCAAGGAGTTCCAAGATTCAAGTATTAACTATGGATTTAATTTTTGTTCAATTATGGATATCTTTAATTGAAAGTTTGAAATCACGAGAAAATAATGATTTTAATGTATATATGTTTTTCATCTAACTTATAGAAGCTTCTAGTGGAGAAGATCATCTTGCATCTCCTTGTCCGTGGGAGAATGAGGTGACACAAATCACCCTTGAGGAGATATGTGGGTAGTGCAACTAGTTGTGCATATACATCTTAACTATTTTGCACGATAGCAACACTCAATTATTTATGTCAATGATGCTAGAGAGCATTGATTAGTTGTTGGAGTTCTATTGGAGGGTGGGGCCATAGAGTACCCTTTAGTAGAGTGTCATATTGAGGAGGAGGGACAAGGTGTTAAGGGTAGATAATTGGAGGTAATAAAAATCACAACGAGAAACCATGATGTGAGGATCACACTATTTGAGATCCCATTATGCAAGGGGGGGACCACTTAAACTTTGAGATTTTAATCTTGAGGTTATAGTGCCTAATGTTTATGGCATATGTATTGGAGTGTGGGACATGTTCCCCCACCATCATGAGTTTGCATTATATTTTTTGATACATATATATGCTAAGTTTTTGTTGCATATAGACCCTAACTATACCAGCACACCATCATGTTTTTATGGTATGGGTAGGGGATGTAGTTATTACCATCTTAGGGCTTGTAGAGACTATGCTACCATACCACCTCCTACTTGATTGGTACCATTGTCAAGCAAGAGTATTTTGTTTCCCCAGGAGTTACTCAACCTATCACATCTCAAAGTTGAGGCAACATATGTGGTGGTGGACACCATATGCACTTCATTGGGTAGTATTTTAACTACTTTAGTTAGGGAAAGATCTATAACACCACTTGTTTTTGCAGAGCCGGATTTGGATTTTTTGGTTGATAGTGTACTTGAGTAGTTACTCCTTGATCAATTATTGCAGTACACTATCGATGCCCAAGATGCATAGTTTCAGTTGCGTGAGAGATTCATGCCATCTTGTAGAGGCGAGGTATATTTTTGTATAGTTTTCTATGTTTAAATTATCTTTTTTAGCCATAAATAATCATTTTTTTTTATAACCAAAAAGAAAATTTGTATTCATTTCAAAGGGGGTTATGCCAAGGCTAGCAACATGTACATTCATCAAAATTTAAAGAGAACTCTAAAACTATACTAAATTATATACATACAGTGCTACACTTTAAAACTTCTTCTAGACAAGAGTTCCAAGGGATTCCACTTGTGACTTGCTTAACAAATTTTCCATGATTGTAATGGAGATACCTTTTACAATGAAACTGAAATCAAAATGACCAAACCAGAAAAACCCTCAACAAAAATTTTGATTTCGAACACTTTGATAGACTAAAAGAAAGAACAAGTCTCTATTCCAAATGTTCAGTTATAAAACTTTCAAATTATCAAGAGTAATAGGCACATAGAACACAAACTAAGGAACCATGGATTTCCTAGTCAAGAGGAATGAAATTACCCACATTGAGGATATGAAACAACACGAATCTTCCTCCCATGGACACCACTTCTCAATGTTGTCTAGAGAATTTATGCTCCCACTATGAAACTCCACTCTTGAAACCTAAACAAGCTCACAAATTGTTCTGCCATCCCTCAAAATGTAGGCGGAACTAAACATAGGGAAGAACCAATGGTACCTCAGATTCAACAATGTCCCATACATCAATGGACTGTGCACTGAGAGAAATTTAATTTATGTGAGAAAACATTGATAAATCAAATGTGGGAGCTATGGAAGCCACATTCCATTCATCCTTAATTTACCTCCATCTTTTGACGCATAGTTAATGTGTATTGAATTGAGTGTCATTTGATTAATTAATCTATTGGGGTGAAGCTTAGAACCCCATTTTTTGTTGAGGAACCAGGATCTAGGGAAGAGGCCACCTTGGCCCAGTACCCTGCTTCACCATTCGGCTCCCTTTTGATTTGGTAAAATCATAGTTTATCGAAGTATGGGATGATTCTCTTAATTCCATGAATGAATGAACTTGATTTTCTCCTCCCCATATTGGCTTGATCCTTCAGTTCTCTAATTACCAACATTGAATCTCCAAGCATTATCAAGGTTCTGATTCCTTCTTCCTTGGAAACGATGAGACCACACTACAATGAATAGGCCTCCATGAGATTTTTAGAGACATTTCCAAGCCCCAAAGCATAATGGAATACCTTCATTCCTCAGGGATCATGGATACTCCCCCCACATTTACAACACCTAGGTTGTTTTTAGAAGCTCCATCAAAGAAAAGAAGGTGGGAATACCACTGTGTCTTCCAAGAAAAAAATTCCAAAGGCTCTTTCCTTATCATCCATTCTTGAGTGAAAAACACCTTGTTTTGTTGGAGGTGATGCCAATTTTATATAACTTGTATGGAGATAAACAAGACTCCTCCAGGCTATCCGACTCTTAGTCCCAGGTTTTGATCCTCATTTTCATATTTTCAGACAAAAGGGAGATGGCATTAAATTATTTTAGTTTGGGATGGCTTACACCTTTCATTGTTAAAAATTATCTTATTCCTAGCTAACCAAATTTTCCAGTAAAGAAATTTTGGTAATGCTTCTCATACTCTTTGAAATTTTGGCCTATGCTTAGAACTCCCTCCATACATGTTGCACCATAGAGATAATATTTCTTCACAATATTGTGGCCGCCTCGTTCTATGGTAGATACCCTACAATGTGTGTTCCCACACCTCATTAGAATAATTGCAATCGATGAACAAATTGTTGGTTGTGGAGCCTAATTATCTTCCTGATTCATAGGTCTTTGTTTTCAGTCGTGTTTATACCCCATGAAGACTGTACACCCTAGAATACTATACACCCCTCCACGTGGGGGTGTTGTAGGGGGTGCTTGCCTTATAAATGTATATTGTAATTTCATAGTAAATCTGAACCATTCATTATAAGGTCATAGATCTGATGTTAAAAGTTATGTTAGGGTTTTTTTCCTTACAAAGAAACCCTCTTTTATGAGGGAATTGTATTACGGCTTTATATTTTTTTGTGAATATGGTATTCTAAGAGAGGAGACTATGAGAGAAAGAAGAGGAAGTTATAGCGAGTGTGTTGTAGGTTGTATCCCTTCATTTTGTTGGATAATAAAAAGGAAGGACCTGGAAATTTCTCTGTTGGACGTAGCCCACACTGGGTGAACCACGTATATATGTGTCTCTATTGTATTGTGTATCTTCTGTGTTTTATTTCTGCATTTGTTTTATTTTATTGTTTTGTGATCATGTTCATCTAACAACTGGTATCAGAGCGAAAGGTAACATGTAGTAAAAGAGGTTTCTTGGTTCGAGTGGGAGCAATGGCGGAAGATGGAAAGTTTAGGGTCGAGAAATTTAACATCCAAAACTACCAGTTATGGAAGATGCATATGGAAGATTATTTATATCAGAATGATCTATTCCTACCATTGGGTGGAATAGAAAAGAAGTCGAAGGCCACGAAGGACTAAGAATGGGAGGTTCTTGACATAAAGGCACTAGGAACGATATAGCTGAGCCTGGAAACGTCGGTTGCTTTCAATATTTCAAAAGAAAAGACAACGAACAAGATGATGGACGCATTGACTAAATTGTATGAAAAACCCTCGGCGTCCAATAAGGTATTTATAATGAAGATGTTATTTAATATGAATATTTCAGAAGGTGGGTCTGTTGCAGATCATTTAAATGAATTTAATACGGTTACTAATTAGCTAAATTCTGTAAAAGTGGACTTTTATGATGAGGTCGGGGCTCTTCTAATCTTGTGCTCATTTCCAGAAAGTTGGAATGACTTGGTCATGGTTGTAAGTAACTATGTATCTGGTTCAAACACTTTAAAATTTGATGATGTTTTTGGTGTTATCCTTAGCGAGGAAATGTGATGAAAAAGCACAGGTGAGACATCAGGGAATGCGTTAAACATGGAGAACAAGGGAAGACAAAAGGATAGAGGAAACGGCTCAAGGAACCATGAGAATTCTAGGAAGGGAAGTTCCAAATCCTAACTGGGAAATATAGAGTGTTGGAATTGTGGGAAGAAAGGAAATCTGAAGAAAGACTGCAGAGCTCCAAAGAAACAAAGAGATGGACAGTAGGAGAAAAATGAGGAAGCAAATGTAACACGTGATGTGTTAAAAGATGCTTTGATTCTTTCTATAGATAATATTTTTGAGTCTTGGGTAGTAGATTCAGGGGCTTCATTTCATGCCACGCTCCATAGGAAACATTTTCTAGATTATGTTTAAGGTTATTTTGGACAGGTTCATTTGGGTGATGACGCACCATGCAAAATTGTTGGAATAGGAAAGGTAAAAATAAAGAAAATGAATGGAAACTAGTGGTTGTTGAAAGAGGTAAGACATGTTCCAGATCTAAGGAAAAATATAATTTCAACAGGGAAATTGGAAATTGAAGGTTGTATATACATATTTACAGATAAGGTGCGGAAGGTCACCAAAGGATCATCGGTGATAACAAAAGGAGAGAAGGTAGGTACATTGTATTTATGTATTGGTAATACAGACTCTTCTATCTCTTTAACTTCTACAGGAGTGGATACATCACTGTGGCATCATAGGCTTGAACACATGAGTGAGAAGGGGATCCAGATACTTCACAAAAGAAATTTGTTTCCATATCTTAAACAAATTGATTTGGATTTTTGTGAGCATTGTGTTTATGGAAAACAAAAGAGAGTCAGATTTATCATAGTCAGAAAAGAAAAGAAGAGTGAAAGGTTATAGCTTATGCATACAGATGTATGGGGACCAGCTCAGGTATCATCTCTTGGTGGATCTTGTTCGTATGTTACTTTTATTGATGATGCAACTAGAAAAATTTGGGTTTATTGCATTCGATAAAAATCTGATGTTTTTGATACTTTTAAGAAATGGAAAGCTTTGGTTGAGAATGAGACGGGAAAAAGGTTGAAGTGTCTTAGATTAGAAAATGAAGGTAAATATTGTAGCAAGGAGTTTGATTATTATTGTTCATTCCATGGGATTTGTAGAGAGAAGACAGTTTCAGGAGCACCACAAGAAAATGGTGTGTCAGAAGTATGAACAAGACAATCATAGAGTGTGCAAGGAGTATGAAAAAATGAGTTTACCTATTGTACATCATTTTTTTGTCGTAACGAGGGGGCGTTACAGATATAAGTGTTTCCCCATCAATTTTTTTCAAGCAAAATTGATGTTGGAAGCTAATGTCTTTAAGTTGTTCAATACATTTTTCTTCACAGTGTGATCCCTAGATAAATCTTTGTATGTCAACAATTTCTTCTAATATGTTAAAAATAGGATCTGGAATGTATGATTTCTTAATACATTCAATTAATAATGGTAGGCTTCCAACATTTTTCATCTTCAATGCTACTGAAAAATGACTGAACATTTGATCAATACAATCATGCGAGTGTCCAAAAAGAAGGAAACCAACTTTAACCTTTTGAAATATTCCCAGTTCAACAAGTATGCTGAGATATCCAAACACAATTTGATTTTTGTTTCCATGACTAGTGTTGTCCAACTGCATATATAGAACTTGAGGAAGGTTACCAAACCAATGACTAATCACATGATCAATTATGGTGATGGTCGGATTTGCATCATTATGAATATTTGGAGTTGTAAAGTAAACCCTTGGACACATTGTTCCATTAAAAACCATACAACCAACCAATTGAAACTGAATGAAATTCTCTTCCTGTAAATGTTTTGGTGTACAGACAAAATGTGGCATAAGTGTTTTTTTCTGGTCCATGTCATCAATTATCATACCCATATATTTATCTAGAGCATCATAACACTTCTTTCTATGTTTGTACAACTTTTGCCTTTCAATTGATTGTTCATTCTCGTGTTCTTGAAGTTATTTGACTATAGAATCTGCACATGACACAAAATGAAAATATTTATAATATGTTTTCATAGTTGATAACTATCGAATTTAAACAAAAAAAAATTGTAAATATATACCTCTTTTTACCCCTTCAGATTTATCTCTTCTTTCTTTAAGAGAAGCACATATACTGCAAATCCTCATCCTTGACTTCTTAGGAATATAAACATTGTTGAATTGTCTCTTCCATAATCTTGTAAAATATGCATATGAAATAAAATTATGATTTCCTTCAACACTTTCAACATATTATTTGTATAAATTGTAGATTTCATTCCTTGAGAAAATATATGGAATATGTATTGTCTCTCTATCTAGCATAGACTCTCCATGTTTGGAAAATAAGTCTTGCATCCATGACAATGCAATGTTTGTTAATAGGCCAATCTCTCATCCATGATGTACCTTTGAATAAAATGTAGGATCTTTTTCCAATCTTGTTTGGATCCTTGATAGACAAAGACTACCAATCGAGTGGAAGTTTTTGAAATCCTTTCTGCAAAGTAAAAGATCACCAATGTGACAATCATATCATGTCTTTGTAGATATCATGCACCCCACTAAATATAAATTTTGCATGCTCTTATTCATTGACAAATAATTCTTCCTTTTCTACAAGGCACACATGTAGTCTATACTTTTCAAACAATTCTTTTGACAACAATCACTAGAAATCAAATCACCGATGGAAAATGATTTAGTGAGAAATTATTTCATGGACCTTGTATAACTATAATGATTTGGATTGATATAAAAATGTCTAGTCCTTGTCCTAGAAATAATATTTCTTTGCAATCTCTCCACTATTTCAACATCATCACTAGGAGGAATATCACTCTCACTATAATCATACATAGCATTGTGAGGAGACCGAACAAGAGATTGTCGATCACCTTGATTTGTTGCACCTGAATGATTTAGAACAGCATCTCCATTCCTAGGTCCATCATCATCTTCATTGATAATCTCGTTGAGAAGAGAAATATCAAGATCAACATCAACAACAAAATCACCTGCAAGAAAATGTCCACCATCGATATAATCATCTTCACTACTTTTGAAATCCCCACTCGAGGGAAATTCTACATCATCGTCATTATTGCCCTCAAAATGTTGACCTAGAGGACAATCTTCAACATTGTCACTAGTACCTTGAAAATAATCACTTGGAGGAAACTCTTCATCATCCTCATTGGAACCTTTAATTTCTTCTGTTAAAACAATACCTTCAGCATCCATGTCAGTACCTTCAAAATCCTCACTTGGAGGAAAATTTTCATCATCCTCATTAGTCCCTTGAAAATCCTCACTTGGAGGAAAGTCTTCACCATCCTCATCAGTCCCTTCAAAATCCTCACATGGAGGAATATCTTCATTGTGCTCGTTAGTCCCTTCAAAATCCTCACTTGGAGGAATATCTTCTTCCTCCTCAATTGTACCTTCAAAATCATCACTCGGAGGAAAATCTCCATTATCCTTATTCGTGCTTTGTGAATCCTCACTTGGAGGAAAATCTTCATCATATTCTCTACCACCTTGATAATCATCACCCGGAGGGAAATTTTTATTATCCTCATCAGTACCTGCAAAATCCTCACTAGGAAGAAAGTCTTCATCTTTCTCTTTACTACCTTGAAATCCTCACTTTGAGGAAAATCTTCTTCATCTTCTTTACTGCCTTGAAAATCCTCACTTGGAGGAAACTCTTCATCATCCCCATCGGTACCTTCAAAATCCTCACTCTGAGGAAAATATTCATCATCGTCAGTAGTACCTTGGAAATCCTCACTTGGAGGAAAATCTTCATCATCCTTTTCACCATATTCCTCCCCTTCATTATTGGTGTCTTCAAAGTCTTCAGAATTAGGAATTTTCCGATCAATATGCTCAATAGCATTGCTTTCACTATGATCAAACTTCTCACTAGGTGAAACATATGACTCCTCATTTACATTAGAAGTATTCCCACCACATTTGTCAGTCTCAGAAAAGGAGGCATGTGAACAAGATGTTGATGCTCCAGAAATAAAATCCTCTCTATTTGATGAAGCCATCACTGCTCACTACAAACATAGAATGGTGCAAATGTCCACCCTCCAAATGACATTCTTATAGCTTATGGAATGAACATTTCCCTCCAAAATATTCCCTCCAAATTTCCCCCAAATTTTCCCTCTCAAAATTTCCCTCCAAATTTTTTCCAAAACTTTTTCCCCCAAATTTTCCCTCCAAATATTCCCCAAAATTTGTTCCCTCCAAATTTTCCCAAAAATTTCCCCCTCGAATTTTCCCTCCCAATTTTCCCCAAACATTTTTCCCTAAAGCTTCCTCTTTAATATTTTACTTTCAATATTAAATAAATCTTTAATTGATCATAAATTAATTAATTACATTATGTTTTATCTTTTATAATATATCTCACAGTGATTAAACGTAGAGATGGTTTATATAATATTTGATCTATATACATAATCTTCTTCTATTTAATTTATCCCATATGCACTAAACAAAATAACAAGTGGTATAGTACTTGGTATATATACACACTCGTGTTTTGGTTTTTTACATCGCATAAACTATTGAGCAACGTTTGTTCAATATTTTGGAGCAATCGGGCAATGTTCGTTAAATACTTTGAAGCAAGCTACAAGGGAGGAACATCAAGGGCATTAAACAAGGAGAGACTACACATTTTAGAGGTTTTTTTTTTTTAATAGGAAAAAACAAATTAAGTTTTTTCTCTATGAAAAACATTGAAACCCTTAAATTTCATGTGATTTTTAATATTTTTTTTTAAATAGATCATGAATTTTCAATTTTTTATATATTTTGAAAGAAATTTTAGCAAATTTATTACATTTAAAGTCTAAAAAGTGACAAAACCCCCTTAAATTTACTATACTTCAAGCCCAAAAAATTTAAAAACTTAAAAAAAAAGTATCGTTTTACTGTTTTTTAAAGTTTTTTTTTAGGTTTTTTAAAAATGTTTAAGTGTCTTTTGTTTTTCGGTCACTTGGACGATGCGAGGCGTTGCCCCCAATACCTTGGGACCAAGTTCGCGGTAGAACTTATCCACAGGAACGTCAAGGGCCCGGTTGACCAACAAACCAAAATGTACAAAACCCAAAAAAAAAACACCAATACTTTTTTTTTATTTTATGAAATAGATTTAGTTAAATATTATTGTTTTTTTAATGAAAATTAATTTCAATTATTTTTGTTCGGCCAGCCGGGGGAGGGAGATGTCGAACATCGCCCCCGACATCCGTGTGGCAAAGTCCAAGACTGGACCTGGCCACGCAGGCGCCAGCGACGATGCCCGGCATCGCCCTCCCCAAGTCGGCCAACAGACAACAAAAAAAACCATTTTAAAAATTTTAATTTTAATATAAATTTTAAAAAAATGGTTTTGTTTTGATATAAGGTTTTAAATTTTATTCATTTCTTCTAAATTTTTTGTTTTCAATATATTTTGTTTTATAAAATTAAAACTTTGATTTTCAAAGTTTAATATTTTTCTAAAATTTGTTTATTTTTAAAAAAAATATTGCTTATGTTTTTTTATTTAAAAATATTTTTTTATTTTTAATTGTCTTTTTTTCCTTTTTTTGTTTTTCATGTGTAATTCTTTTGTTTTTGTTTTTTTTTTAAGTCTTTTGGGTTTTGATTTTTTGTATATGATTTTTGCTTTAGTGTTTTTTATTTTATTTTGTGTCTTAGAAAAAGTAAGTTTTAGATAATTTTAATTTAACTTTAGTTTTTTTCCATCAAAAACATATATTTTATTTTTTCCTTAAATAATTTGTGTTTTTTTTATTTTTTATATATGACAAATGCTAGGAAAGAAAATCTATGTGAATGTATTTGGAACAAGACCTGCAGTAATGGCATCCAAAAGCCCAGTTAGGAGCATTCTTAGAACAAATACGCCGCAAATGGAGAACAAATAATTTTGTATTGTGTTGAATTAGAACAGGTCCAAGAAACCTATAAGTCACTTAGCATGTTACACAATATATGTTTGGTGCTAGGAACATATATTGTTTATGCATTGGTGAAACAATCAAAGACGTATCTCAAGATTAGATATTTTTTGAATATGAGCAATTATAAAAAGGAAGAAACTTTCACAGAATTATGTGCAATGATCATGACAGACATTGAGATGGGCAATGTAAGTTTGCTTTTTCTTATTTTTGTAGCATGTATTATTATAAGTTTCATGATAATTGTTAAATCTTACTTAACAATGGAAATGACGTATTTTATTTTTACAAGATTTTGCTAGGCGACTTTCAGAGATGTTAGTGGGGATTTATTCTACAGAGAGAAATATCATGGAAGTCATCAGTTCCTTTCATATCGATAAGGAACAGGAATGAAGGAAAAAGAATCAAAGAGTAACAGAAGTTGAAGCTGCAGGAGAAAACAGAGAAGAACAACAAAGAAGAAATGAAATTCATCATTCTAGAAAGGATAAAAGGGTTACATTTGAAGATATGGAAACCCCAGATGAAGATGTGGCTAAGATTAATGCCAATGAGGTTACCTATGTTCCTTAGAAGAAGACTAAACAACAAAAGCGCAAAAGAGATATGGCCAATTGTGATTTCATTCCTACTGATTATGAAGAGATTGTTGAGTTGGATGAAACTAATTTAAATCGTAAAAAAAAGGAAAGCAAAGGTTGTTGATGAAGAAGAATTGATAGTTACCTCTGAATATCATGATGGAAGTCCTAAAGATAGCAGAGAAATAATAACACCAAGTGATGATCTAGAAGATGGTATTATCAAAACAACACAAAATACCATTCGATATCGACTAAGGAGGAACAACTTGGTTGATGAGGGCCATACATTTTTGTTGAATGTGAAGCAGCTATATAAACCCACAAAAGGCGAAGAAAAATACCAAATCATCTAACCCAACCACCGACTATAACAAAAATCCATGAAAGTATCTAAACAGAGTCCACAAGGCTCGTTTTTTCATGACATGTTGTTAGATTTGATTTATGATATGATACTTGTATCTAATTTGTCTTGTTTATTTGATGTTGATCCTTCTCTAGAGTGAGGGTCATCTCCTTGTGATACATAGAGCTATGGAAAACCTCAACCTCCTACTCCCAAATAGATTTTGTTACACATCCAAATCACTCAACTGGAAAAGTGTCGCACATACCTCTCGCTTGTCACAAGTGTCGCAACTCCTGTACAACTTGTCGCAAATGTCGCAAGTTGGTCATAAAAGTGTCATAAATATTGTTGAATCATGTTACCTCAATGACGACATCACAAAGGCACTTGAAACATCTCATTTACTCAATTTGAAGGAAGGAGACTGGTCTGCTGAAGTCAAACATCTCTCAATACCTTAGAAGGCTTCATAATCAAGGTTTTGGAAGGGGAACGCTCCTCTAACACTACCTGAGGAGCGTTGACGCCCCTTCACCATGGCTGAGGAGCGTTATAGTGCTTTTCCACCCCTTTGCAGGAGCGTTACCCAAATTTGGAGCGCTGGCGCTTCTCTGGACCTTTCTGGGAGCGTTATAGCACTCTGTGACCTTTCTGAAGGAGCGCTCCCTATTCTGGGTGAACTGTTAGCCCGGTGAGAAGAATAAGGGGAGAATCGTTCGAGTTTAGGAAGCAGTTAAGCTCGAATTCTTGGTTTTGTCAAAAGATCTTTCAACCAAGGAAGAGGTTCCTAACTGGTTCTAAACATAACTCAAGTAGTTAGCCTCTTCCCAACCTATATAAGCAATCTCTAATGGTGAGGAGAGGGGGAAGAATTACATATGTGAAACTTATGATCTTGGAGGAAGTTTGCAGTCAGCTAGAAAAGAGCCATCAGCGTAGCTGCTGCCATCCAGGTTGTGGATTTTTCAGGCAAGGGTTAGACGAAGAGGACCTAACGAAGCTGTCGCATTCGCATCTACGATTGTAAGCACTGCTGTCGTTATTCTCATTAATATGACACGCTTGGCCTGTTTCTTTCTAGTTTGTGTCTAATGTCACATGAACTTATCATTCAGTGATAGATCTGTTTTCAAGCTAATGTCAATAGAGTAGGAAGTGGTCGTATCTTGTTTTGTCCACAGACCTCAGCGAGGAGCAAAGTATTGGAGCGCAACTCGGAGCATGCAGGGACAAACGTCGGTTAAAGAGGTACTTCTGTTACTCTTCCTTCTCATGAATTAGGCTTAGATAGATTCGAAAGAAATTCAGTGTCCATGATAAGCACTTTTCTGTCTAGGGTTAAGGTCAAGCCTTAGAGGTCGATCTACTTGTCCGCAGGCAGATTTTCCTACAACAGATTTGAGTTGTGCTTTGTCCAACTTGTCAGGACACATATGTGTTACAAATAATTGTGTTTTTGTCAAGTTAAAAAGATATAAGACCGTGAATTATTACATCCATGAATAATATGTGTTTCTAGTTTCACAAGGACCCCACTATCTAGCTACAAGGTGACATCGATCTCAGGCAGTCGTGATATAAATTATTGGAGGGGTAGTGCACCTCTCCCATCAAAGAGTATGCATACATCACCATAGGACATCAAGGAGTTCCAAGATTCAAGTATTAACTATGGATTTAATTTTTGTTCAATTATGGATATCTTTAATTGAAAGTTTGAATTCACAAGAAAATAATGATTTTAATGTATATATGTTTTTCATCTAACTTATAGAAGTTCCTAGTGGAGAAGATGATCTTGCATCTCCTTGTCCATGGGAGAATGAGGTGATCTATGACACATATCACCCTTGAGGAGATATGTGGGTAGTGCAACTAGTTGTGCATATACATCTTAACTATTTTGCACGATAGCAACACTTAATTATTTATGTCAATGATGCTAGAGAGCATTGATTAGTTGTTGGAGTTCTATTGGAGGGTGGGGCCATAGAGTACCCTTTAGTAGAGTTTCATATTGAGGAGGAGGGACGAGGTGTTAAGGGTAGATAATTGGAGGCAATAAAAACCACAACGAGAAACCATCATGTGAGGATCACACTATTTGAGATCCCATTATGCAAGGTGGGAACCACTTAAACTTTGAGATTTTAATCTTGAGGTTATAATTCATATTGTTTATGACATATGTATTGGAGTGTGGGACATGTTCCTCCACCATCATGAGGTTGCATTATATTTTTTGATACATATATATGCTAAGTTTTTGTTGCATATAGATCCTGACTATACCAGCACACCATCATGTTTTTATGGTATGGGTAGGGGATGTAGTTATTACCATCTTAGGGCTTGTAGAGACCATGGTACCATACCACCTCCTACTTGATTGGTACCATTGTCAAGCAAGAGTATTTGTTTTCCCCAAGAGTTAGTCAACCTATCACATCTCAAAGTTGAGGCAACATATGTGGTGGTGGACACCATATGCACTTCATTGGGTAGTATTTCAACTACTTTAGTTAGGGAAAGATCTATACCACCACTTGTTTTTGCAGAGTCGGATTTGGATTTTGTGGTTGATAGTGTACTTGAGTAGTTACTCCTTGATCAATTATTGCAATACACTATCGATCCACAATATGCATAGTTTCAGTTGCGTGAGAGATTCATGCCATCTTGTAGATCCGAGGTATATTTTTGTATAGTTTTCTATGTTTAAATTTTCTTTTTTAGCCATCAATAATCATTTTTTTTTATATCCAAAAAGAAAATTTGTATTCATTTCAAAGGGGGTTATTCCAAGGCTAGCAATGTGTACATTCATCAAAATTTAAAGAGAACTCTAAAACTATACTAAATTATATACATACGGTGCTACACTTTAAAACTTCTTCTAGACAAGAGTTTCAAGGGATTACACTTGTGACTTGCTTAACAAATTTTCCATGATTGTCATGGAGATACCTTTTACAATGAAACCGAAATGACAATGACCAAACCAGAAAAACCCCCAACAAAAATTTTGATTTCAAACACTTTGATAGACTAAAAGAAAGAATAGGTCTCTATTCCAAATGGTCATTTCTAAAACTTTCAAATTATCAAGAATAATAGGCACATATAACACAAACTAAGGAGTCATGGATTTCCTAGTCAAGAGGAATGAAATTACCCGCATTGAGGATATGAAACAACACGAATCTTCCTCCCATGGACACCACTTCTCAATGTTGTCTAGAGAATTTATGCTCCCACTATGAAACTCCACTCTTGAAACCTAAACAAGCTCACAAAGTGTTCCGCTAGCCCTCAAAATGTAGGCAGAACTAAACATAGGGAAGAACCAGTGCTACCTCAGATTCAACAATGTTCCATACATCAATGGAGTGTGCACTGAGAGAAATTTAATTTATGTGAGAAAGAATCGATAAATCAAATGTGGGAGCTATGGAAGTCGCATTCCATACATCCTGAATTTACCTCTAGTCGTTGATGCATAGTTAATGTGTATTGAATTGAGTGTCATTTGATTAATTAATCTATTGGGGTGAAGCTTAGAGCCCCATTTTTTGTTGAGGAACCGGGATCTAGGGAAGAGGCCACCTTGGCCTAGTACCCTGCTTCACCGTTAGGCTCCCTTTTGATTTGGTAAAATGATATTTTATCGAAGTATGGGATGATTCTCTTAATTCCACGAATGAGTGAACTTGATTTTATCCTCCCCATATTGGCTTGATCCTTCACTTCTCTAATTACCAACATTGAATCTCCAAGCATTGTCAAGGTTCTGATTCCTTCTTCCTTGGAAATGATGAGACCACACTACAATGAATAGGCCTCCACAAGATTGTTAGAGACATTTTCAAGCCCCAAAGCATAATGGAATACCTTTATTCCTCAGGGATCATGGATACTCACCCCACACCTGCAACACCTAGGTTGTTTTTAGAAGCTCCATCAAAGAAAAGAAGGTGGGAATACTACTGTGTCTTCCAAGACAAAAATTCCAAAGGCTCTTTCCTTATCATCCATTCTTGAGTGAAAAACACAATGTTTTGTTGGAGGTGATGCCAATTTTATATAACTTGTATGGAGATAAACAAGACTCCTCCAGGCTATCCAACTCTTAGTCCCAGGTTTTGATCCTCATTTGCATATTTTCAGACAAAAGGGAGTTGGCATTAAATTATTGCAGTTTGGGATGGCTTACACCTTTCATTGTTAAAAATTATCTTATTCCTAGCTAACCAAATTTTCCAGTAAAGAAATTTTGGTAGTGCTTCTCATACTCTTTGAAATTTTGGCCTATGCTTAGAACTCCCTCCATACA
>ML779492.1:738995-760793 GCA_009831015.1 Picea engelmannii | reverse complement strand
AACCATATTTTCTTTCACAACATCTTGAAAATCACAATGGAATCCGTAAGACATATTTTACTATAAAATCTAGGCAATTTGATTCTTCCTCTAGATCCAATGACATGTTTTTTTGCATATTTGAGTTATTATATTGCATATGTTGCACATTTATTAGGGGAATAACTACGTGTTTTGAATTAATAATTCCAATAATTTCTTTTGTAATAACTTTTATTTTTTTATTATTAAACTTTGAGGGAAAATATTTTTTAAGGGGAGAGCATATTGTGTACCTGACCACAACACTTTTGTTGGGAATTAAAATCTATGGACTTGATCTATTTTTGTATATAAATTCATGATTTTGAAATATTGTTCTTACCTTTTTTTTAAGGAAAACCTAAGAGATGCTTCCCCACATTTTTGGATGGTGTCCATAGTAAACTCGTCCACATAGACTAGTGTGCCTCACATAGGGGGATTCAAACTAGGCATCTACTAGTACAAAACTAGAAAAAATCGCAACAACATTATTGACAACCAGTTGGTCGAACCCTTTGGGATGGATAGTGTTCTTGTCTTAGGCCTTTGTACTATCAAATTTCGATATTTTTAGAAGGCCACTTTATGTAATAAGTGTTTGTCACTTTTATTAGTAAACATAAGATTTAAGTTAGGGTTTTAATCTCTTTTTGTTATAGATAGGGGTTTCACTCATCTCATTTGTAACTCTTGTCATTTTATCAATATAATCGAACATATTATTTGGAGAAAAATTCTTCTATTATTTTGATTTTCAAGTGCCTCCGTTATTTTCTCTAACTTTGGCTCTTTAATCATGTGATTTTTAGCTTTTCTATTTTGACTAATTCTACAGTTGTAGTAGTAGTTTCATTTCAGATACAAGAACACTACATGAATGATATATTGATGATGAAATGCAAAATTATGTGTTTGAATATGTACTTCAAGCTCTGAATGATTGCATAGGTAAGAGATGAAATTAAGGCCCCAATGGTTCGTGACCATTACATAAAGTGATGTGTTGTGTCGTATTTGAATAGTTGTGAGCTCAAGTGTAAAGGCCTCATTATTTGAAATTAAATTATTTATATAATGCGGTTGAAGCATAAAGATGTTATGGTATAACATTGTTCTAAAAAATGAAAAGGTTCATGTGAATACTAATAAAATAACACACAATAATTACCTAGGAGGGAAAACAAAATACTAGGGTGGGATATGTGTGGCAAGGAGATGTGGTGAGGATGAGTGGTAAGAAAATCCAGTACACATATCCTAGTTGATATATTAAAAGGAGACTTAAATGCTTATGCACATCATGTCACTAATGTGGAAGGATGATTGTGTGCCTATGCACAACCTGGCTACTAATTTAGGATGATTTTGTGTTTATGCACACCCTAGATACTGATGTAGGAGGCTTGCACTCTTGTGCAAACCCTGACAATTAATTTAGAAGGAGACTTGTGTTCTTATGTAAACTTAAGCTACTAATTTAAATGGAGGATTGCGAGCTTGCACACACATCAGATGTTAATTTAAGAGGAGGATTGCATGCGTATGCACATCCTGTCACTAATGTGGAAGGATGCTTGTGTGCCTATGCACAACCTGGCTACTAATTTAGGAGGATTTTTTGTTTATGCACACCCTATATATTGATGTAGGAGGCTTGCACGCTTTTGCAAACCCTAACAATTAATTTAGAAGGAGACTTGTGTTCTTGTGTAAACTTAAGCTACTAATTTAAATGGAGGATTGTGAGCTTGCATACACTTTGGATGTTAATTTAAGAGGATGATTGCATGCGTATGCACATCCTGTCACTAATGTGGAAGGATGTTTGTGTGCCTATGCACAACCTGGCTACTAATTTAGGAGGATTTTGTGTTTATGCACACCCTAGATACTGATGTAGGAGGCTTGCACACTTGTGAAAACCCTGACAATTAATTTAGAAGGAGACTTGTGTTCTTGTGTAAACTTAAGTTACTAATTTAAATGGAGGATTGTGAGCTTGCACACACTTTGGATGTTAATTGAAGAGGAGGATTGCATGTTTATGCACACCCTAATTGATAATTTAGGAGGATTGCATCCTTATGCACACTCCAACTACTAATTTAGAAGAAGGAATTCATTTGAGTTGCTAATTTGTGAGGGTTGCATGCTCAC
Organism: Picea engelmannii; assembly: GCA_009831015.1. Classification (NCBI taxonomy): domain Eukaryota; kingdom Viridiplantae; phylum Streptophyta; class Pinopsida; order Pinales; family Pinaceae; genus Picea; species Picea engelmannii. Next base: position 758,612 of record ML779492.1, on the reverse strand, counting down.
GAACATACAAGTTTTTTATTTAGGAGGCTTGCATGTGTTTGCAAACATGCATTTTCCATGTGTTGTGCAAACTTTGACAATTAATTTAGAAGGAGACTTGTGTTCTTGTGTAAACTTAAGATACTAATTTAAATGGAGGATTGTGAGCTTGCACACACTTTGGATGTTAATTTAAGAGGAGGATTGCATGTGTATGCACATATTGTCACTAATGTGGAAGGATGCTTGTGTGCCTATGCACAACCTGGCTACTAATTTAGGAGGATTTTGTGTTTATGCACACCCTAGATATTGATGTAGGAGGCTTGCGTGCTTGTGATAACCCTGACAATTAATTTAGAAGGAGACTTGTGTTCTTGTGTAAACTAAAGATACTAATTTAAATGGAGGATTGCGAGTTTGCACACACTTTGGATGTTAATTTAAGAGGAGGATTGCACGTTTATGCACACCCTAACCGATAATTTAGAAGGAGGATTGCATGCTTGTGCACACTCCAACTACTAATTTAGAAGGAGGCTTTCATTTGAGTTGTTAATTTGTGAGGGTTGCATGCTCATGAACATACAAGTTGTTGATTTAGGAGGCTTGAATGTGTTTGCAAACATGCATATTCCATTTACTATAGGAGGAAAAATTAGTCATTCCATGTGTAGAATTTTTCCTAAATCGACAACTATCTTGACTTTTAAATGTATCATCCTCAAAGGAGAGGGAGGTTATCGTGATGGTATGATTTATTGTTCTCGTTTGTTTACTATTCTAGAATGAATTATTGGATGCTCAAGTTATATATAGATTCACTTCTCTTCTTTGATTGATTACAATGTTCTTTGATTGGATTCTCGAGAAATAATTGTGTGTTCATCCACATATATTTTATCTCTCATGCTTGGAGAGTGAGCTCTATTACAACTAGGGTTATTAGTTGTTGGTTTGATCACAAGGAATTATGATGAATAAGTTATGCAATGGAATTCACTACAATGTTAAGTACTTATCTCAATCTCTATGGGGATTTATAATGATAATTACCAAGGAGGGCCCTAGCATTTTCCAATTTTTCACACAACAAAAACTAGCAGGGAGGAAAACTAGCTTTGATCTACTTGGGGCCAATAGGGAGTCTAGACACTATAGACAAGAAATTCCTCTTGAAAATTGATTGATTCATTGTTTCTCTTTGATTCAATCGATCACAATAGGTTTCTTTAGTTTTCATAGTCACTCTTTGATCTAACTGCAACTAGTGAGTATTTGAGATTGATAGCTACATGTTTCGCAACAACAAAAAACTATGTACTATGATACCATTTGATCTTTTGAGGAGATATTAGGCTTCCCAATATATACCATGTTGATCCAGGTGGATATCGGTGGCCACCCACCTTTTCGAACTGGCTCAAAACAGTTTTCTGGCAATTTTGGTAATTTACTATTTTTAGCAGTTTTTCACTTCTAGAGTCGTTTTGAGGCCCTAAACGATGTTTTTTTGGGTAAAGGTGGAGAAATATGGAAGTTCCTTCCATATTTCCCTCTAAATGAATCTCCTCAATGAGACCTTTCCAATGGGCTATCATACGCCTAAAACGGAGATCGTATGCAAAAGTTACGACCCCTGGAAGTTGATGTACTAACTTACCCAAACGGGGCCCACATGACTTTTGGCACTTCATCTCCTAGGGTTAGGTTTTTGGATGTCTAGGGTTTTTGGAATTCTTGTTTATTGTAAAAAAGGCCTTCAAAGCCTCATTGTAATAATCTTCTTGTGAATGAGCACAGCCGTCACATCTCTTCTCAGAGATAAGCCACCACCATTCCAGCAAGCTTGTTTCCATTGCATTTTACAGTTTCAGCTTATTTCCTTATTGAATAGAAAACCAGTTTTCATGTATCTCTATTATTTTGTGTTAAGCACCTATTAATAATCTGTAGTCATTTCGTTTTGCTCATAAAATCTGGATCACCGGTATCAGAGCGGTCTGCTCCTTGTCATCTTAATGCATGTCCCCAACGAGGTCAGAGTACAAAGAGTTGGGTCTAGAGCTTGTTTCTCTTGAGGACAAAAGCTCTTGCACGCCCAAGCGACCTCTCATGGTAGAAGAAAATAAATATGATGGGATAAGAGATCCTTTCAAACCGTTGATTGAGGAATCCCTCATGCAACAAAGGACCGAGATGATGGATAGTTTCATGCAAATCCTTCAGTGGCTACCAACAGGCGACGCATCTTCTTCGAGTGGAGGCATCGCCCCCTTCGAGGTACAAATAAACTTCGATATTCCTATATTTGAAGGTTAGATAGACGCAGATGTTGTAGACAAGTGGTTGAATCTACTAGAAGGGTATTTTTCTATCCATAACTTTTCAAATAGAGAAAAGATTACTTTTGCATTCCTCAAAGTCGTTCCCCATGTCAAATATTGGTGGGAAACTTTCTTTGAGCAAAAGGAAATAGAGAACCCTCATTATTTACAGTCACGGCCACTTGGGAATCCTTCAGGGATGCTATTAAGGAACAATACTACCCTGTCGGAAGTTATGACGACTTGTATACCAAATGGACCACATTGTGGCGAGAAAGAGACCAAGCAATGCCAGATTTCACAAATATCTTCCATACCTTACGCACCAAGCTGGGTATCAAAGATTTGGAGTGACATTTGGTGCTCAAGTATCGCGATGCTCTGCATAGATACATCCAAACTGAAATGGAATTTCTGGACATCTCATCCTTGGGCGCAGCCTACCGATATGTCGTCAAAATTGAGCAGAAGCTCAAACAAAAGACGCGACAATTTGGGCTTGGGAACCCATCACAACAAAAGCTAGGAAAGGGTGGCCCCAACCCAAAAAAAAAAAGGATAGAGAAAATATGGACAGTATCAGGACAACCAGTCCAAGACGCAAGAAAACAAGGACACCGGAAAGACAAAGAAAGATACCGGGAAGTGGTGCGACTTCCATAAGATCCCTTGGCATAACACTGTTGACTTTCGCTCAAAGCAGTCGCTAGTGGCCGAAGTGAAAGCCTATGAATCATATGTGGGTTCTGACTCTGAGCCAGAACCAGAAAGGGGAAGATGGATCATTGACGCGGAACCTAGTGCCACTATTTCTACCACCAAGCTCCAGCCTGGTGAACCAGACGAGCCAGAAGAAGGAGAGTGCATCTTCCATTCGCAGATGTGGGTAAAAGGCACCCCATTGCACTTCATCATTGATAGCAGTAGCCAGAAGAACCTCATCTCAGCAAAGGTCATCAAATGGTTGGCCCTGCTGACAACGCCCCACCCACAACCCTACACCATTGGATGGCTCCACCAAGGAAGCGATCTCTGTGTCAGCCAACAGTGTCGACTGTTGTACAGCATCAAGCCCTTCAAATACGAGGTATTGTGTGATGTTGCTCCTCTCAAAGTTTGTGATGTTCTTTTGGGCTAACCTTATTTATGGAAACGTCGTGTTGTGTATGAGTCTAGGCCTTGTAGTGTTATTATCACTTTCAACAGGAAATTGTACAGGATACCCAAGGCAGTCCCACCTAGTGCTATTTCCTTGATCTCTGATAAGCAATGCAGGAAGGTCATCTCTCAGACGGGGAATTTTGTCTTCTTCGTGATTCGCTCTCAGAATAAGAGAAAGATCACAGCCACATCCAAGGTATCTACGGTCGACCTCTCCACACAGCAAAATCAAGTTGATAAGATCGTGGAAGAATACTTAGATATCTTCTCCTCACCTACCGGGGTACCTCTACACTGCCAAGTCAAGCACCCCATCGATCTGACCCCTGGTGCACCGCTGCCCAATGGGCTAGTCTATCATCGCTCTATGTTAGAGAATGAGGAGATCAAGCGACAGATCCAAGAACTGTTCCACAAGGGGCACATCCGTCCCAACTCATCACCTTGCGGGAGTCCAATCATACTGGTACAGAAGAAAGATGGAACCTGGCGACTCTACATTGATTATCGGGCTCTAAAGAAAATCACAATCAGAAATCGATACCCGATTCCCCGAATCGATGACCTCCTTGATCAACTCATGGGGGCCAAATACTTCAGTAAGATTGATCTGAAGTCTAGCTACCACCAGGTCCTGATAGAACAAACAGATGTATGGAAGACCACCTTCAAGTCAAAGGAAGGCCTTTTTGAATGGTTGGTCATGCCCTTTGGTTTGACAAATGCTCCAGCCACTTTCATGAGGATGATGGACGATATCCTCCGACCATTCACCAATACTTTTGTAGTGGTGTATCTGGATGACATTCTCATATACAACAAGACTTGGGCCGAACACTTGCAGCATATTCAGCAGGCTCTGCACACCCTGCGGCAGCACAAGCTATACGCCAACTTGGAAAAATGCTCCTTCAGCATGGACAGGGTTCATTACCTGGGCTACATCGTTTATCAGCATGGTGTACATGTGGATCCAACTAAGATCCAAGTCATCCATGACTAGCCAGCCCCAACCACACTCACTGAGCTTCAGAGCTTCTTGGACTTTGCCAATTTCTACTGCAGGTTCGTGTTGGGATTCTCCCATATTGCATGGGCCCTCATCCAAATAACCAGGGGTGGTGGTAAGGAGAAATTTGCATGGGTTCGGTCCCAACAACAAGTGTTCGATGATTTGAAGTAGTGCTTGTGCTCAGCCCCAGTACTTTCAATACCAGACCTGCAGTAGCCCTTTGAGATCAAGATAGATGCTTCAGATTATGCTGTGGGCGTCATTCTCACTCAGCACGGCCACCCCGTGGCCTATCATAGTGAGACACTATCAGATTTTGTCCGTAAGTACACTACTTACGACAAAGAAATGTACTCCATTGTGCAAGCCTGTCGCCAGTGGAGACATTACATTCTTGGGAAGGAGATAGTCATCCACACTGACCATAAGCCACTACAGTTCATGCAAACACAAGGAAAATTGCAGAATGGTCGCCATCAAAAGTGGTCCACATACTTGCAGCAATTCCACCTCAACATCAAGTATAAAACAAGAAGCACCAATCATGTCGTTGATTTCCTCAGCAGACCAGCAATCGCGGCTCTCACCACGGTGCTAGACTCTTGCAACCATGAGACCTATGGATGGCCCCAAATCTATGAGATAGACCCGGACTTCGCCACCACCTACCAAATGTGACAATCTTTCTCCCTTTGCCTTTCTTCTATTCGTTGGACTGTGTGTTAGGGTTTAAAGATTGTGTGAGCCAACTCCAGGGCTTATGTAATTCTCTTAAAGCAGACATAACAAAAGTCTTAATTAGGACTTGATGAAATGGCGTGCTCTTAGCATTGGTGGAAAGTGGCTGCACTCTCTTTGACATCTTTGTTAGGTTCTTGAGTAAAAAATAAGGCAGATTTAAGGGGTAATCACCATTTAAATGCATTAATATCCTAATGTGGTAGATATAGACTAGTGAAAATCTACCTTCCCAGGTGATATACCTGTGGATCACGATCAGAGCAGTGTACCATTCGGGTCGAATCCAGCTGCAAGGTACTCCCCTTTTCCAATTCGAATTTTGCTTATCTCGCAAACTCTATAACCACATGCTCTTTCTTCCACCATCTTTCTCCTCCAACTACCAACCTGCAAGCTTTTGCAATTGTCTTCTTTGTTACTAGCATCAGCATCTTATCGATCTCCACCTCATGACCATCAAATTTCAGAGCGAACTCCATGGAGACCTACTCATCGTAACCTTGAAAAGTGGTAAGGAATTCAAACCACCCGGCATCTTTGAACCTTTGAGCCATCTGAGGATAAGCTTCAAGAAGTTCAGCACCCTCGGGTTCTATTCTGACTACCTGCCCACTCCTCTTTGGTGCCATCAAAACACAATTCTGTAACTAGCACCCTCGGGTTCTAAATTTGCCACTTGCAATCTATTAGTGTATAACGTTCCTCTGAGCAAATACCTGCGGCAAAATCAGACAGGTATAATATAATGATCTTTGAGAATTGGGCGATTTTAAAATGAGACCTTCACGGGTACAAAGCAATCGGATTATGAAATGGTTTGAATCAGTAAATGATTCTAAGATATTGTGGACACATGTGAACTCTCGGACCACGATTCGTGTCATCATAACAAAATCTGGATGACAGGCGTGTATCAAGGCATGATTATTTTGGCACTACGGGAATAGCCTTATTCCCGTAGCGTTATTAATGACTTAGCAAAATTTGAATTTATGAAGTCCAAACAGGCATATAAGGTGACACCTCGTTTAAAACCATGTCTTTCAATTTCAAACTTAAATAAACTATTCAAAAACTAAAATGCAAACCATAAGACATTAAAAACAAAGATAGAAATCAACTAGAAACGGAAAATGAAGTGTAGGTAAGAAGGGTTTAGAATAAGGGTTTCTCACTAAACCAAGACAAAATTATAGACTAACACTGGCTCCTTCTGGGGATGGAGTTTTGATAATAAACTCCAAGAACTGCAGACCAATGCCTTTTCCTTTATCTCTGATTCACTTATCTCCCTGCATATGTCAGTCTTTTATCTTCAGCATAACTGTAAAAACAAGTCCATTGGGTATATGGACTCTTTATTCAAAGGAAAACCTACTGTACTAACTGAAACCTAATGATCCCTTAGAGAAAATAGTGCTTCAAGAACCTCCCATTCATTGGGCCCCCAAAAATTTCAGTGTTGTCTAAATTATGCAGGAGAAAAGTGTTATTTATCATTACCTTGGCTATCCTGAAAAGACAATACCATAGGTTATCGAACTTTCCATGTTTTGCTTTGTCCTCTCTCCTAACATCCCATCTTAACACCAAAGCGCCCTCATTGAAAACATCTTTCTTAGTTCCCTTATCGAATGTAGCCTTGATTTTTCTCTGGTGAGCAGCAGTTTTCTGATTAACTTGTTCTCTGACCCGCTGAACTTCAATCATCTGAAAAATTCTTCTTTGGACATCATTGGGTTCCTCTAGCTCTTCTTGTAGAAACTTTAAGACTGGCAGGCCCAATTGAGTTGGAATAATTTCTTATGTCCCATATACCATATGGAAAGGAGATGTCCCAATAGACTTCTTGTTACTGATACGATTAGACCAAAGAGAAAACTTTAACTTGGAATCCCATGATTTTTTATTTTTTGTTAGTAATTTTTTGATAATTCTTATTAGAGTTTTATTGGAAGATTTTGCCAATCCCTTCCCTTGGGGGTAGTAGGGAGTAGAATGAACCAATTTGATACTATACTTATTACAGAATTCAATCATGGAATTTGATTTAAAAGCCTTTGCATTATCAGTGACCAGTTTTTTAGGACAACCAAACCTGGAAAAAATATATCCTTCTAGAAATTCCATGATTACCTTGTATGTTGTATTCTGAGTCGGAATTGCTTCAATCCACTTCGTAAAATAATCTGTGGCTGTAAGAATCCATCTATGTTGTCCTGAGGATGACGGATTAATCTCTCCGATGAAATCCAATCCCCACTATTGAAATGGTCCATGGGCAATGATTGGTTTCAGAGGTAAAGATATAAGTTTCTGCTTTCCAGCAAATTTCTGACAAGGTTCACATGCCCTGACCTGAGCAAAAATATCTGAGAATAGAACTAGCCAGTAATAGCCTGCTCTAAGAATCTTGAAGGCAGTAGCCTTCCAATGATGATGGATTCCCTAGACACCATGATGCAGATCATGAAAGATTTTTTTAGCTTCTTTTTCATCCACACACCTCAACAGAAAACCGTTGGGGTCCTTCCAGAACAGGGTCTGATCAACACTACAGTACTTTACAGCTCTTAACTTTAATGATCTGAATTTTGATTTATCCAACTCTAGGGGAGATTGGAAATTCAATAGAAAAAAAACAATATATGTGTACCATGTTGAAGAAACGCACTTGTTGTTTACCTATGAATTTGTTTCTTCAATCTGGACAGAAGAATCCTGTGTCATGTCTAAAAGATGGCACAACCCAATTGCTTTGCAATTAGATTATGTCATTAATTTGGTGAGGCCTTGTCCTTTTATCAGCCGAGTAGGTTTTATGGTGAGATCGTATTCCAGGATTTTTGTTATCCATTTCCCTCTCTTTCCTTCACAATCAGGTTGAACCAATATTTCTTTGACTGCACTGCTTGGGACATAAGCTATAATTTTAGATTGAAGAACATATACTCTGAAGGATTTTAAAGCCTTTACCAAGGCATAGGATTGTTTTTCTATTAAATCATACTTCAATTCAGAGTCTCTGAGGGTTTTACTAAAGAAGGAGATGGGATGCTCATATCCTTACTCATTTCTCTGCAGAAGAACAGCAGCTATGGTATTCTTTGACGCAAATGAAAAAATCATGAATTCTTTGGAGTAATCTGGGATAATTAGAACAGGTGCCTGAACGATAGCCTGTTTAATCCTTTCAAAGGATTCTCTTTCTTCTGGTATCCACTTAATTTCTGCATCCTTTTTCAACATGTCAGTAATGTACTTGACAATTTCTACAAAGTTAGGTATAAACCTCCTTAAAAAATTAATTTTACCAATGAAGGACTGAATAGACTTTTTATTTCTCCGGATGTCTATTTGTTGAATAGCCTTTACTTTTTCAGGATCTATTTTAATACCTTCAGGTGAAACGATGTGTCCTAGAAGCTTTCCTTCCTCCATGGAAAAATGTGATTTTTTTGGATTAAGTGATATACCGTACCTCTTGCACTTCTCAAAGGTAAGCTTCAAGTGTTGTAAATGTTCATCATCGGATGCCGAAAATATAGTGATGTCATCAAGGTAAATAACCACAAGCCTGTCTTTCTCCCCAATGAAAGCAATGTCCATAGCCCTTTGAAATGTGGCTCCTGCGTTCATCAATCTGAAAGGCATCTTTTCGTACATAAAGGTGCCCCAAGGAGTGGTAAAAGATGTTTTCTTTTTGTCCTCTTCCATTACTGATATTTGATTGTACCCTGAATATCCATCAAGCATAGAGATTATCTTTGCGTCAACAACTCTTTGTAAGATATAATCCATTTTTGGTAATGGATAATTGTCTTTCAAAGAGCACCTGTTTAGATTCTTGAAGTCTACACAGAGCCTTATCTCTCCGTTCTTTTTCTTGACAGGGACAAGGTTGGCTACCCATTCTGAGTATCTCAGTGGCACTATGATTTTTTCTTCCAGCAACCTTTTTAGCTCCTTTTCTATTATAGGTAACAGTAAAGGATTAAATTGCCTGAATTTTTGCTTAACAGGTTTTGATCCAGGTTTCAGAGGAATTTTTTGTTGAATAATCTCTATATCAAACACCTTCAGATCTTCATAAGACCAGGAAAAAAATATGAATATTGTTTCATTAATTCGACATATGCTTCTTTTTGCTTTTTTGACAGTTTCCTAGATATTTTGACCAACCTGGGGTTTGCATTCGGACTAATGTCACAGTCTACTACATCTGTTCTTCTGTTTGGATAACAGCCTTCCTCGAAACATCATTATGATCGAACAGCCTTTCCAGTGGAACCAAACCTTTGGGCAGATGGTTTGTCTTCAGTTCAATGATTTTGTGGCCAGCAATTGTATCTTGAAGGACTTATGTAGCATGTATTCCTGCTTCCCCATCTTCGTCATCTTGATCAATTGAAATGTTAGAAAACTCTTCAATAGTTTTCAAAATCTTTGAATTTCCTCATCATCTTTAAAAACCTGCCAATGTTTTATATTATCCGGTATTGAAGGTATGTTTCTGACTTCAACTTCGAATTTTAGATTAGGAAACATAGGAGTTTTAAAGTTGCTAGCTGCAAGTGCCAAAGAGTCGGCCTACTGATTCAAATTTCTATGCACAAAAGTAATATTAAATGCCAAAAATAAATTATCCACATAATCCCACACCTCATTTTTGTATTGTTTTAACCTTTGCTGTTTGGTTTGATATATATTCTTGATCTGGTGAATAATAAGTTCTGAGTCTCCAAAAACGGACAGCTTGTCTACACCCATATCTTTAGCAGCTTTCAAACCTAACAGCAAAGCTTCATACTCACTGATGTTATTAGTGGTGTCAAATTCAAGTTTATATGACATGGAGATAACCTCCTTGGTAGGGGAAATGAAGACAATACCAGCTCCAGAACCTTCTTTAGAACATGCTCCGTCAAAATACATTTTCCAAACAAAATTGTCTTTACTGTCTCCTACTGCAATTGTTGTCTTTCTGACTGATACTTCTGCCATTTCTTCACTCATATGAAAAATAGAAGAACCAAGATCATCTTCTACAGCATATATAGGATGATTAGTGGGATTATTGTGATCACTTACAAAATAAGCCAATCTAACTTCTTTGTATAATATCCATTGTTCCCCACCAAAAATAGGTATGGTTGCATAGATAAGGTCCATCTATAGAGTACCACCTACCTTCTTAGCCCAAGATCTTGAAAGAAGCATTCCAAATTTTGGTGGTATGTCAGCCACAATAACATCTAATACCACACTTTTCATAGGTAATTGGGAAAGAGTAACAACCACATCTTTCATAACTCCAAGGCATTTGACTTTCTTGGAGTCAAAAGAATATAGATCATGATACGGTCTAGTAATGTCCAACCCTAATTCTTCCATCACCACCTTAGGCATTACATTATGCGAGGCACCAAAATCCATTAAGCAGTTGTGCAATATCTTGTCATGGATATTTAATGAAATGTAGAAAGGTGGAGAGGCATCAATTATATCTTCAATGTGAGGTCCAATAGTTATAACAAGGCTTTCATCCTCTAGATTGACTGTATCTGAAAAGGTGACATGAGCCGGAGCCTGTAGAACCTTGAGGACAGTCTTTCTGAAGGGTTTTGTTTTCATGAGCTCTAATAATGGCACTGAAATCTTGATTTTGTTGATTTCGTGTTCTAAACTGAAAGCAGAAATATTTATGTCTGATTCCTTTATGTCAACAGTACTATCCTTGGCAGGTTGTTTCAATGGTTGATCAACTTGGATCTTGGGAACACCTTTGATAATTCCTGTCTTAACTGGAGTACTGGCCTTCTTTGTGGAAACAAGTGTATCTACTTTAGGTGCATTCAAACCAGATCTAAGATTGTATTTTTTCCTTTTAGGTTCTTGTTAGACGATCTCATCTTCATCCCCTTCCTCAAACTGGTTTGCAATCAAAGCATCTTCATAATCATGTTGTGTCACATGTAGAGGAGATGATTTAGAATCATTCAAATGAACTGCAGGGTCTTCTTCTGTTTCATCCTGATCCTCCTCCTCATCTACTACATTACTCTGAAAAGGAGGCAAAACCCTTTGGTCATCTTGGTTTTTTCTTTCTCTTGGTAAGATTTGAGGTACATTGTTTGGCCTCCTCAACTGATTTGGATTTCTATAACCACCCTCCTGTGTAGGTCTATTGGGTTGTTTTTGTTCTATCTTCAACCTTGCCATTTTAGATGTCAGATTTTTCAACATCTTAGTCATTTCATCCATTTTAGAATCAGATGTTGAATTAGAAGATGAAGGCAACTCTTCCTTTTGCTTTTTTTTCTGTCTCTATCACTTCTAGACTTCAATTTGTTTGTTGCTAATATGTTTGATTCTACCTCGATAGCAGCATCTTGCATCAGGCTGAGGGTAGTGGTTCTTCTTTCCCTAAGAAACAAGGAAAATTCGGCATCGAATGCATTGACAAAAGTGATTTTCGCTGATGTCTCTGAAGGTTTTATCTCCTCTAGAATTTTACCATACATCTGGTTGAACCTTTTGGTAAAATCAAGTATTGATTCACCTTGTTTCCTCCTTAAAGCACCGAATTTGGTGATGTAGTATAAAAAGTCCTTCTTGTCTGCCCAGTGTTTAAGAAAGGCATCATCTAAGGCTACGATATCAGCTATTGAATTAGGAGGCAAACTCTTGAACCACTTTCTTGCTTCCCCATTTAGACTCTGTACAAATAGTCTCATCCATACATCAGCATGCTCTACATTAAAATTATCTACAAAACTATAAAATGAACTCAAATGTCGTTCAGCAGTAACTGATCCATTTCCATTGAATCTGGGCAAGTATCTCATATAATCATTTGGTGGAAAAGCATACATGACTTGTGGAAGAACCAAAGGAGCATATCTTGCTGCAACTATTTCGTCCATTCTATCTGCAGCCATATTAGCTATTTTTGGAGCTCTGGGAGTGAGTAAGATTGGTGATGTTGAAGGAGAAGGCGTCCCTTGTGTATTAAAACTTATATGTATTGTCACTGAGTCTTGATCTTTAGAAGATAAGGATTTCTCTTCTGGACTATGATCAGCTAATGGGGTGAGAAATAGAGGATTCTCAAAAGAAAAATGATGTGATCTAAAATCCTTAGATGAGACAGATCCAAGAGATGACAAAGGTGTCTCTGGTTCTCTCTTAATATCTATGTTGTGACCTCTCAAAGTTTCAGTCATGGGCAAGATGTCTGGATACTCCTGTTTAATGAGTTCAGTAAGTAACTTCCATTGTTCTAGATTTAATTCTGAAATAGTTGAAGGGAATGAAACTATATCAAACTCAATAACAGGTTTAATTTCACTTTCAGGATTCACATCTTCATCTAATTGGGTTTTGATGATTTCAGAGGATTGTCCTTGAGAAATTTTTGAAGATAAAATTCCCTTTAAGAGTGAAGACTGACCGGAAAGAACTTTAGGTTTTCTTAGTAACCTTTCAGGATCTGGAACTGTTGCAACAGGCTCAAGATCTGGATTTTTCCTGGTTACTGGTCTCTTATTAAATGATGAAGAATTTAGAGGAGTTTTAGGTCCTTTACCTTCTCTTTTAGGAGCTAGAATTACCACAGAGGAGTCGCCAGGTGAATAATCATAGTCTTAAATAATGTCCAAAATCTTTTTCACCACCAAGATCTAAATGTAAACTTGTCGTTTCCCGAGGGAAGATCTCTTCGTTTCTTCGTCACCGGCAACGGCGCCAAAAATGTTAGTCCCTAAATTTGCACTTGACTGTGAGAGGGCAAGCTAGGGCATCATTAGTTTATTTCAAAGTGTTTATAAGGTTTCATGATTTGGTTTTTTGAGTAAGGTGGTTGAAAACTGGCTCAAGGTTATAACATAACATGAAAATCAAGATCAGAACATAGCATATCCCATTGACTGAATAAAAGGTGGACACATAGATGGATTAAACCAATTAATAAAAAGGAATATAAAGCCTTCAATTTGTCAACTTCACATAAATTCTTGTCTCATAATGTCATAAAGAAACAAGACTATCATCTTGATATCAAAACTTGAAAAATAATTTCCACAGTAAAATTTTCACTGTATAAATTAACAGTCAAGAATCAAAAAGCATTGCAATCTGAATAATGAATTCAAGCATGAAGAAAGAAATAACATAGTAGAAAAGAGGGTCTAACCATCCATATTCCTTTTCTATTAAGTGTCAAATTGAACATAAATACCTTTACAAGGAGTTTCACAAAAATGTCCCCTGGATCTCCAATGTTTCGACCACCACATAGTCTTTCCTTTGTTTATTTAAACTATCCATAAAACCTCCAGATCCTATCATCTAGTATAGCTTTAATGACTAGATTCGAATAGTATCTATCTACTAAGGTAGTTCACTCAAAAAGAGCTTCTACAATCCCAAAATAGATCACAGCTCAACAGCTTGATATTGTATGATCTTGCCAGCATTACATTTGTTTCTACAAAGCAGGAATTAGTTTGATTTAGTTAAATAGTTCGAGGTCTTAGCATCTCACTGACCAAAAACGAGTAGACATTTCCATATTTCCTGGAAAACATTAAAATCATGATTGTGGCATCCTCCTTGTAACCTTTAGGATATAATCACAACATTAGCTTTAGCATTTTTCTATTTGAGCTTGGTGGTAAGCACGACATTGTGCCAATAGAGTCTGAAGTTTATTTCCCTTAGTTCTTTGAGCAATGCCCTTTTTTCTTTCTTCTTATTTTTAAAATCTTGAATCATTTCTTGCTGACGAGCATTCCATTGTTCTATTTGTGCCTTTTCTTTCTTTAACTGTCTCACTATTTTCTGAAATTCCTTGATCCTCTCTTTATCAGTTTTGATTTTAACCCTGAATCATGAGCATTCTTCAAAAGGTGCAGGCTCATTCAGGTTTAAGGAAACTTTGGTTTCCTTTGCTTTAACTTGGTACTTAGAGACTAATTCTGAGCTATGTTTTTCATCAGAACTTGTTGAATCTATGGCTTCAGGCACATCTGATATGTGATCTGAGTCTACAAGGTAATCTTGTTTATTCTCGGGGGTTTCACTGATACCTTTATCCATCTCTTTAGCTTTTGTTAATCTGGTTGAAGCTCTTGTTACAAGTCCTGTAGATGATGAAAACATTTGTTTACCTTTGTTTACTGGTTTCTTAAGAAATGAAGTTCTTTTTGCCCTTTTCCTGGTACCTGCTTCAGCATTTTCAGAGTCGTCTTCTATAACTATGACGTTTTCTTCTTTGATTGAAGGATTAAACATGGCCTTTGACTTCAGTATGTACTTGTTGGTAACTCTAGTAGAATTCCTTTTAGGTTTTTGAGATACAGACACACCTTTAACCTTTTTCCTTTTAACTACAGCACCCCTTTTACTGGTTGATGGCGATTCATGCTTGACTGTAGTTTGAGTATTAAAATATTTATCTGAATCATTTTCCCCTTTAACATCTTCTTCAGAAAACGTTTCGATTTCTGGATCCAACTTAGGTCTTTTACTTCTACTATTCCTCATCACCCTGATGTCGGGCATCTCTTCTTTAACAGGGGTTTCATTAATTGAAATATTTTGTCTCTGTGTGACAATCTTTCTTCCTTTGCCTTTCTTTTTTTCGTTGGACTGTGTGTTAGGGTTTAAAGATTGCGTGAGCCAGCCTCCACGGATTTTGTAATTCTCTTAAAACAGACATAACTAAAGTCTTAATTAGGACTTGATGAAACAGACTGCTCTTAGCATTGGTGGAAAGTGACTGCACTCTCTTTGACATCTTTGTCAGGCTCTTGAGTAGAAAATAAGGCAGATTTAAGGGGTAATCACCATTTAAATGCATTAATATCCTAATGTGGTAGATATAGACTAGTGAAAATCTACCTTCGCAGTTGATATACCTGTGGATCACGATCAGAGCAGTGTGTCATTCGGGTCGAATCCAGCTGCGAGGTACTCCCCTTTTCCAATTCGAATTTTGCTTATCTAGAAGTAGGAATTGGTTTACAAACTCTGTAACCACATGCTCTTTATTTCACCATATTTCTCCTCCAACTACCAACCTGCAAGCTTTTGCAATTGTCTGCTCTGTTACTAGCATCAGCATCTTACCAATCTCCATCTCGTGACCATCAAAGTTCAGAGAGAACTCCATGGAGACCTGCTCATCGTAACCTTGAAAAGTGGTGAGGAATTCAAACCACCCGGCATCTCTGAACCTTTGAGCCATCTGAGGATAAGCTTCAAGAAGTTCAACACCCTCGGGTTCTATTCTAACTACCTACCCGCTCCTATTTGGTGCCATCAAAACACAATTCTGTAACTAGCACCCTCGGGTTCCGAATTTGCCACCTACAATCTGTTAGTGTATAACGTTCCTCTGAGCAAATACCTGCGCCTAAATTCAGCAAAATCAGACAGGTATAATATAATGATCATTGAGAATTGGGTGATTTTAAAATGATACCTCCACAGGTACAAAGCAATCGAATTATGAAATGGTTTGAATCAGTAAATGATTCCAAGCTATTGTGGACACATGTGAACTCTCAAACCACGATTCGTGTCATCATAACGAAATCTAGATGACAGGCGGGTATCAAGGCATGATTGTTTTGGCGCTACGGGAATAGCCTTATTCCCGTAGCGCTATTAATGACTTAGAAAAATTTGAATTTATGAAGTTCAAACAGGCATATAAGGTGACACCTCGTTTAAAACCATGTCTTTCAATTTCAAACTTAAATAAACTATTCAAAAATTAAAATGCAAACTATAAGACACTAAAAACAAAGATCGAAATCAACTGGAAGCAGAAAATGAAGTGTAGGTAAGAAGGGTTTAGAATAAGAATTTCTCACTAAACCAAGACAAAATTAGAGACTAACACTTCACATGTATAATTCAAAGCCCCCTCACACATGGGATGAGATTCTTCCCTATGTCCAGCATATCTACAACTGAGCCCTGCATAGCTCAACCGGCCATAGCCCCTTTCAGGTGGGATTGGGATTCCAACCATTGGGTCCCATAGATGTTGCACTTCCCCTTGTGGTCACCTTGATCGACTCATCTCCTGCTCCAACTGAAGCTGACAAAGCCACCCAGTTCATTGAGCGGATCCAGCACATCCGCCAACAGGTTCAGGATATCGTACAGAAGTCCAATGACAAGTACAAGCAGTTCCATGATCAACATCGGGTGCCGTATAAGTTTCAAGAGGGATACAAAGGTTGGTTGCACTTGCAGAAAGAACGCCTTACAGGACCCCATCGGAAGCTTTGCCCACTCCATTATGGGTCGTACACCATTACCAAGGCCGTGGGGGATAATGTTTTTGAGCTCAACATTCCTCCTTTCCTTGTCATGCACCCAGTTTTCAACGTGGATCTCCTTCGCCCTTATTTCCCACCATTATTGGACACCTCAGAAGTAGCAGAACAACTGACACCAACAGAGATCAACCCAGACTGCATACAAAAGGCATCCAGTGATCAGATTATGGACACACATATCAAGGGCACTCGACAGCAAAGGATCCAACTTTATCGATTCGTCAAAGGAGGGAAGCTCCTGCACCAAGGCAAGTGGCTCACCCGGGGCCAAGTTCAGCAAAAATTTCCTCATCTGATGGGGGAACTCAACTCAATGGAGACCATTGCTTCCTAAGGAGGGAGGATTGATCCAGATGGATATTAATGGCCACCCACCTTTTCCAACTGGCTCAAAACAGTTTTCTGGCAATTTTGGTAATTTACTATTTTTAGCAGTTTTTCACTTCTAGAGTCGTTTTGAGGCCCTAAACGATGTTTTTTGGGAAAATGGGAGCAATATGGAAGTTCCTCCTTGACGATACCTTTCCAACGAGATATCATACGCCTAAAACAAAGATATGCATGCAAAAGTTACGATCTCGGGAAGTTGATGTACTAACTTACCCAAACAGAGCCCACATGACTTTTGGCGCTTCATCTCCTAGGGTTAGGTTTTTGGATGTCTAAAGTTTTGGGATGTCTAGGGTTTTTGGAATTCCTGTTTATTGTAAAAAAGTCCTTCAAAGCCTCATTGTAATAATCTTCTTGTGAATTAGCGCAGCCGTCACATCTCTTCTCAAAGATAAGCCGCCACCATTCCAGCAAGCTTGTTTACGCTGCATTTTACAGTTTCAGCTTATTTCCTTATTGAATAGAAAATCAATTTTACTGTATCTCTGTTATTTTGTGTTAAGCACCTGTTAATAATCTGTAGTCATTTCATTCTACTCATAAAATCTGGATCACATGTGCTCTAATATTTTTTTTTAATGTTTTGATCTTTTGAGGAGACTGTCACAACATTATTTCATATCAATATCTATATTATTTGCCTCATGCTTTCATTAAACCATCCATTATTTTTTTTAATTTTTGATTTATTAATTTTATTAATTCATTTATGTGTCTGGGATCTTTGTTGGTTTAAAGTATTTATAACCAAGCATGTAAGATATATTAATCCTTGTTTATGCATGTTGTTTTTATTGGGTTTTTAATGAATCCACCATGAGCACAGGTTTGGAAAATTTGTTGGTGTGTTTTAAACAAGCATGTAAGATATTAATCTTGTTTATGCATGTTGTTTTTATGGGTTTTTAATGAATCCACCCTAAGCATAGGTTTGGAAAATTTGTTGGTTTGTTTTAAACAAGTTTTGTTGTGATGCTATAATTTGAAAGAAAGATACTATAAGAAGATTTAGATAAGAGACAAACAATGTATTTGAGGAAAATTTATACCTCAATCCTCAAGCGTAAGATCCCAGTACATCACATATATCATCTCATTGTTTTTGTGTGTTTACTTATTTCCCTCCTTTCAATTGTGTGTGTGTGTGTGCATTACATGTGGTTCACGGCACCGAATATCGGTACTCGTTGCGTCCACGGAAAACCCCCTGAAATCTGTGAGAGAACATGAGGAGGCCAAGCATTTTCGGAATATTGGGGGCTCAACAACAAAAGCATCATATAGACCCATTTAAGGGCATCACATGTCACTTACAAGGAATTGAACTTGGGTGGGGAGGGTAACAACCATTCCTCCCAACCACCCAAGCTACATCCAATGGACATCAATTGTGTGCACATATCCAAATTTAGTTGAAAATATCATCCTTAATTCCCAATAGTAAATTTGGTGTCTTTTCACTCACCCAAAATCTCTATTTATTGCTTCTCACTTTACTACATCTCTAATGCACATCAGTTGGTGTCAAAGCATGATTATTCAAGCAAGTTCTTGACACTTTCCTCTGTAATAGAAGTTTTTTATTGGTTCTTCTTACCTTTCTTCATCTCCGGTTGGCATTAGTGAGTATCAAATCATGCTTCTTTGACCAAGTTATTAACACTCTCTTGTGTCATAGAAGTTCTATAGTATTGTTTCTTACCTTGATCCATCTTCTATCTACTTCAGTTGGAATTAGTTATACATTTTAGTAGGTTGTTGGTGCATTGTTCCTCATCATCACTTGAATCGTTATCTTATCCTTCAAGATTTTGAGGTTCTTACCTTTTTTTACATAAAACACATATTCCACTAGGTTTTTCTATGGACTTACAAAATTCATTTCTCATCATGTTGCATTTTCTTTGCAACCCTATCTAGCAACTCTTATTCAACATATAGGTATTATTCTCTATAATTGATGGCATCTCCTCTACAGCGCATGATATATTTTTTAATACCGCACAATGTATCCAAGTCATTGAGAGACACCAGACTATTATAATTAGAACTTCATTGCATGATGATCATGTAGTGTTGGGGTCAAATCCTAAATTGGTCTCCAAAACATCCTCTTAGTTCTTTTCACTTCCAATGGGCATCCCAACTTTCATCCATTCAAGGGTGATCTCACTATGTTGTACTCTCAACAGTTTTCCAAACACCTCACAATGTTTTTTCAAATTTTGAATTGAACTATTAAATGGGGATGAGAAATTCATGCAAAATACTCTTTTATCCTCTTTTGTTTGAGACAAACATTCAATTAACTCTTTTATCCCACACACCTCAACTATGAAGGAATATCCCAACACTAATTTTGTAGTTCCTTTGGTAAAAAATTCATCTCAACCCAAGTGCAAGGAAACAATATCCTCTGAAAAAATGTTTTAGTGGTTGATTGTAAGGTTGGTTCTTCAATAAAGAAGAGTTCAACAATTGTCTTTAAGTAGCTTCAGAGGTTTCCACCCATGATTCAAACACTATACTTTTATAAGATGTTCTCCCAATCCTACTAGCAACATACACAAGGGTATGTACTATGAACCCAACTACACAATGCCTACATACTATTACATCCTTTCTTGGAAAGTGTGTACTATAAAAGGAAATT
>ML779492.1:707356-724645 GCA_009831015.1 Picea engelmannii | reverse complement strand
GATTACCCCTTAAATCTGCCTTATTTTCTACTCAAGAGCCTGACAAAGATGTCAAAGAGAGTGCAGTCACTTTCCACCAATGCTAAGAGCAGTCTGTTTCATCAAGTCCTAATTAAGACTTTAGTTATGTCTGTTTTAAGAGAGTTATAGAAGCCCTGGAGCTGGCTCACGCAATCTTTAAACCCTAACACACAGTCCAACGAACAAAAGAAAGGCAAAGGAAGAAAGATTGTCACACAGAGCCAAAATATTTCAATTAATGAAAACCCTGTTAAAGAAGAGATGCCCGACATCAGGGTGATGAGGAATAGCAGAAGTAAAATACCTAAGTTGGATCCAGAAATCGAAACATTTTCTGAAGAAGATGTTAAAGGGGAAAATGATTCAGATAAAGATTTTAATACTCAAACTACATTCAAGCATGAATCGCCATCAACCAGTAAAAGGGGTGCTACAGTCAAAAGGAAAAAGGTTAAAGGTGTGTCTGTATCTCAAAAACCTAAAAGTAATTCTACTAGAGTTACCTACAAGTACAGACTGAAGTCAAATGCCATGTTTAATCCTTCAATCAAAGAAGAAAACATCATAGTTATAGAAGACGACTCTGAAAATGCTGAAGCAAGTACCAGGAAAAGGGCAAAAAGAACTTCATTGCTTAAGAAACCAGTAAACAAAGGTAAACAAATGTTTTCATCATCTACATGACCTGTAATGAGAGCTTCAACTAGATTAGAAAAATCTAAAGAGATGGATAAAGGTATCAGTGAAACCCCTGAGAATAAATAGGATTACCTTGTAGACTCAGATCACATATCATATGTGCCTGAAGCCATAGATTCAACAAGTTCTGATGAAGAACATAGCTCAGAATTAGTCTCTAAGTACCAAGTTAAAGAAAAGGAACCCAAAGTTTCCTTAAACCTGAATGAGCCTGCACCTTTTGAAGAATGCTCAGGATTCAGGGTTATAAATCAGAACTGATAAAGAGAGGATCAAGGAATTTCAGAAAATAGTGAGACAATTAAAGAAAGAAAAGGCACAAATAGAACAATGGAATGCTCGTCAGCAAGAAATGATTCAAGATTTTAAAAAGAAGAAGAAAGAGAAAAGGGCATTTCTCAAAGAACTCATGGAAATAAACTTCAGACTCTATTTGCACAATGTCGTGCTTACCACCAAGCTCAAACAGAAAAATGCTAAAGCTACTACTGTGATTATATCCTAAAGGTTACATGGAGGATGCCGCAATCATGATTTTAATGTTTTCCAGGAAATATGGCAATGTCTACTCATTTTTGGTCAGTGAGATGCTAAGACCTCGAACTGTTTGACTAAATCAAACTAATTCCTGCTTTGTAGAAACAAATGTAATGCTGGCAAGATCATACAATATCAAGCTGTTGAGCTGTGATCTATTTTGGGATTGTAGAAGCTCTTTTTGAGTGAACTACCTTAGTAGATAGATACTATTCGAATCTAGTCATTAAAGCTATACTATATGATAGGATCTGGAGGTTTTATGGATAGTTTAAATAGACAAAGGAAAGACTATCTGGTGGTCGAAAAATTGGAGATCCAGGGGACCTTTTTGTGAAACTCCTTGTAAAGGTATTTATGTTCAATTTGACACTTAATAGCAAAGGCATATGGATGGTTAGACCCTCTTTTATACTCTGTTATTCCTTTCTTCATGCTTGAATTCATTATTCATATTGTAATGCTTTTTGATTCTTGATTGTTAATTTATACAGTGAAAATTTTACTGTGGAAATTATTTTTCAAGTTTTGATATCAAGATGATAGTCTTGTTTCTTTATGACATTATGAGACAAGAATTTATGTGAAGTTGAAAAATTGAAGGCTTCATATTCCTTTTTCTTAATTGGTTTAATCCATCTATGTGTCCACCTTTTATTCAGTCAATGGGATATGCTATGTTCTGATCTTGATTTTCATGTTATGTCGTAACCTTGAGCCAGTTTTCAACCACCTTACTCAAAAAACCAAATCATAAAACCTTATAAACACTTTGTAATAAACTAATGATGCCCTAGCTTGCCCTCTCACAGTCAAGTGCAAATTTAGGGACTAACATTTTTGGCGCCATTGCCGAGGACGAAGAAACGAAGAGATCTTCCCTCGGGAAACGACAAGTTTACATTCAGATCTTGGTGGTGAACAAGTTTTTGGACATTATTTAAGACTATGATTATTCACCTGGCGACTCCTCTGTGGTAATTCTAGCTCCTAAAAGAGAAGGTAAAGGACCTAAAACTCATCTAAATTCTTCATCATTTAATAAGAGACAAGTAACCAGGAAAAATCCATATCTTGAGCCTGTTGCAGCAGTTCCAGATCCTGAAAGGTTACTAAGAAAACCTAAAGTTCTTTCCGGTCAGTCTTCACTCTTAAAGGGAAATTTATCTTCAAAAAGTTCTCAAGGACAATCCTCTGAAATCATCAAAACCCAATTAGATGAAGACGTGAATCCTGAAAGTGAAATTAAACATGTTATTGAGTTTGACATAGTTTCATTCCCTTCAACTATTTCAGAATTAAATCTAGAACAGTGGAAGTTACTTATTGAACTCATTAAACAGGAGTATCCAGACATCTTGCCCGTGACTAAAACTTCGAGAGGTCACAACACATATATTAAGAGCGAACCAGAGACACCTTCGTCATCTCTTGGATCTGTCTCATCTGAGGATTTTAGATCACATTATTTTTCTTTTGAGAATCCTCTGCTTTTCACCCCATTAGCTGATCATAGTCCAGAAGAGAAATCCTTATTTGCTAAAGATAAAGACTCAATGACAATATATATAAGCTGTAATACACAAGGGACACCTTCTCCTTCAACATCACCAATCTTACTCACTCCCAGAGCTCCAAAAATAGCTAATATGGCTGCAGACAGAATGGACGAAATAGTTGCAACAAGGTATGCTCCTTTGGTTCTTCCACAAGTCATGTATGCTGTTCCACAAAATGATTATATGAGATACTTGCCTAGATTCAATGGAGATGGATCAATTACTGTTGAAGAGCATTTGAGTTCATTTTATAGTTTTGCAGATAATTTCAATGTAGAGCATGCTGATGTATGGATGAGACTATTCGTACAGAGTCTAAATGGGGAAGCAAGAAAGTGGTTCAGGAGTTTGCCTCCTAATTCAATAGCTGATATCGTAGCCTTAGATGATGCCTTTCTTAAACACTGGGCAGACAAGAAGGACTTTTTATACTACATCACCAAATTCGGTGCTTTAAGGAGGAAACAAGGTGAATCAATACCTGATTTTACCAAAAGGTTCAACCAGATGTATGGTAAAATTCCAGAGGAGATAAAACCTTTAGAGACATAAGCTAAAATCACTTTTTCCAATGCATTCGATGCCGAATTTTCCTTGTTTCTTAGGGAAAGAAGAACCACTACCCTCAGCCTGATGCAAGATGCTGCTATCGAGGTAGAATCAAACATATTAGCAACAAACAAATTGAAGTCTAGAAGTGATAGAGACAGAAAAAAGAAGAAGGAATAGTTGCCTTCATCTTCTAATTCAACATCTAATTCTAAAATGGATGAAATGGATAACATGTTGAAAACTCTGACATCTGAAATGGCAAGGTTGAAGATAGAACAAAAACAACCCAGTAGACCTACACAGGAGGGTGGTTACAGAAATCCAAATCAGTTCAAGAGGCCAAACAATGTACCTCAAATCTTACCAAGAGAAAGAAAAAACCAAGATGACCAAAGGGTTTTGCCTCATTTTCAGAGTAATGTAGTAATGAGGAGGAGGATCAAGATGAAACAGAAGAAGACCCTGCAGTTCATTTGAATGATTCTAAATCATCTCCTCTACATGTGACACAACAAGATTATGAAGATGCTTTGATTGCAAACTAGTTTGAGGAAGGGGATGAAGATGAGATCGTCCAACAGGAACCTAAAAGGAAAAAATACAATCTTAGATCTGGTTTGAATGCACCTAAAGTAGATACACCTGTTTCCACAAAGAAGGCCAGTACTCCAGTTAAGACAAGAATTATCAAAGGTGTTCCCAAGATCCAAGTTGATCAACCATTGAAACAACCTGCCAAGGATAGTACTGTTGACATAAAGGAACCAGACATAAATATTTATGCTTTCAATTTAGAACACGAAATCAACAAAATCAAGATTTCAGTGCCATTATTAGAGCTCATGAAAACAGAACCCTTCAGAAAGACTGTCCTCAAGGTTCTACAGGCTCCAGCTCATGTCACCTTTTCAGATACAGTCAATCTAGAGGATGAAAACCCTGCTATAACTATTGGACCTCACATTGAAGATAGAATTGATGCCTCTCCACCTTTCTACATTTCATTAAATATCCATGACAAGATATTGCACAACTGCTTAATGGATTTTGGTGCCTCGCATAATGTAATGCCTAAGGTGGTGATGTAAGAATTAGGGTTGGACATTACTAGACCGTATCATGATCTATATTCTTTTGACTCCAAGAAAGTCAAATGCCTTGGAGTTATGAAAGATGTGGTTGTTACTCTTTCCCAATTACCTATGAAAAGTGTGGTATTAGATGTTATTGTGGCTGACATACCACCAAAATTTGGAATGCTTCTTTCAAGATCTTGGGCTAAGAAGGTAGGTGGTACTCTATAGATGGACCTTAGCTATGAAACCATACCTGTTTTTGGTGGGGAACAACGGATATTATACAAAGAAGTTAGATTGGATTATTTGGTAAGTGATCACAATAATCCCACTAATCATCCTATATATACTGTATAAGATGATCTTGGTTCTTCTATTTTTCATATGAGTGAAGAAATGGTAGAAGTATCAGTCATAAAGAAAACAATTGCAGTAGGAGACATTAAAGACAATTTTGTTTGGAAAATGTATTTTGACGGAGCATGTTCTAAAGAAGGTTCTGAAGTTGGTATTGTCTTCATTTCCCCTACCAAGGAGGTTATCCCCATGTCATATAAACTTTTATCCCCATGTCATATAAACTTGAATTTGACACCACTAATAACATCAGTGAGTATGAAGCTTTGCTGTTAGGTTTGAAAGCTGCTAAAGATATGGGTGTAGATAAGCTGTCCGTTTTTGGAGACTCAGAACTTATTATTCACCAGATCAAGAATATATATCAAACAAAACAACAAAGGTTAAAACAATACAGAAATGAAGTGTGGGATTATGTGGATAATTTATTTTCGGCATTTAATATTACTTTTGTGCACATAAATTTGAATCAGTAGGCCGACTCTTTGGTACTTGCAGCTAGCAACTTTAAAACTCTGATGTTTCCTAATCTAAAATTCGAAGTTGAAGTCAAAAACATACCTTCAATACCGGATAATATAAAACATTGGCAGGTTTTTAAAGATGATGAGGAAATTCAAAGATTTTGAAAAATATTGAAGAGTTTTCGAACATTTCAGTTGATCATGATGACGAAGATGGGAAAGCAGAAATACATGCTACATAAGTCCTTCAAGATACAATTGCTGGCCAAAAAATCATTGAACTGAAGACAAACCATCTACCCAAAGGTTTGGTTCCACTGGAAAGGCTATTCAATCATAATGATGTTTCCAGGAAGGCTATTATCCAAACAAAAGAACAGATGTAGTAGACTGTGACATTAGTCCGGATGCAAACCCCAGGTTGGTCAAAATATCTAGGAAACTGTCAAAAAACAGAAAGAAGCATATGTCGAATTAATGAAACAATATTCAGATATTTTTTCCTGGTCTTATGAAGATCTGAAGGTGTTTGATACAGAGATTATTCAGCACAAAATTCGTTTGAAACCTGGATCAAAACCTGTTAAGCAAAAATTCAGGCAATTTAATCCTTTACTGTTACCTATAATAGAAAAGGAGTTGAAAAGGTTGCTGGAAGAAAAAATTATAGTGCCACTGAGATACTCAGAATGGGTAGCCAACCTTGTACCTGTTAGGAAAAAGAACGGAGAGATAAGGCTCTGTGTAGACTTCAGGAATCTAAACAGGTGCTCTCTGAAAGACAATTATCCATTACCAACAATGGATTATATCTTACAAAGAGTTGTTGGCGCAAAGAGAATCTCTATGCTTGATGGATATTCAGGGTACAATCAAATATCAGTAATGGAAGAGGACAAAAAGAAAACATTTTTTACCACTCCTTGGGGCATTTTTATGTACGAAAAGATGCCTTTCAGATTGATGAACGCAGGAGCCACATTTCAAAGGGCTATGGACATTGATTTCATTGGGGAGAAATAAAGGTTTGTGGTTATTTACCTTGATGACATCACTATATTTTCGACATCCGATGAAGAACATTTACAACACTTGAAGCTTACCTTTGAGAAGTGCAGGAGGTACGGTATATTACTTAATCCAAAAAAATCACATTTTGCCATGGAGGAAGGAAAGCTTCTAGGACACATCGTTTCACTTGAAGGTATTAAAATAGATCCTGAAAGAGTAAAGGATATTCAACAAATAGACATCCCGAGAAATAAAAAGTCTATTCAGTCCTTCATTGGTAAAATTAATTTCTTAAGGAGGTTTATACCTAACTTTACAGAAATTGTCAAGTACATTACTGACATGTTGAAAAAGGATGCAGAAATTAAGTGGATACCAGAAGTAAGAGAATCCTTTGAAAGGATCAAACAAGCTATTGTTCAGGCCCTTGTTCTAATTAGCCCAGATTACTCCAAAGAATTCATGATTTTTTCATTTGCGTCATAGAATACCATAGCTGTTGTTCTTCTGTAGAGAAATGAGCAAGGATATGAGCAGCCCATCTCCTTCTTTAGTAAAACCCTTAGAGACTCTGAATTGAAGTATGATTTAATAGAAAAACAAGCCTATGCCTTGGTAAAGGTTTTAAAATCCTTCAGGGTATATGTTCTTCAATCTAAAATTATAGCTTATGTCCCAAGCAGTGCAGTCAAAGAAATATTGCTTCAGCCTGATTGTGAAGGAAAGCGAGGGAAATGGATAACAAAAATCATGGAATACGATCTCACCATAAAGCCTACTCGGCTGATAAAAGAACAAGGCCTCGCCAAATTAATGACAGAGTCTAATTGCAAAGCAATTGGGTTGTACCATCTTTCATACATGACACAGGATTCTTCTGTCCAGATTGAAGAAACAAATTCAAAAGTAAACAACAAGTACGTTTCTTCAACATGATACACATATATCATATTTTTCCTGTTGAATTTCCAATCTCCCCCAGAGTTGGATAAATCAAAATTCAGATCATTAAAGTTAAGAGCTGTAAAGTACTGCAGTGTTGATCAGACCTTGTTCTGGAAGGACCCCTTTTCTGTTGAGGTGTGTGGATGAAAAAGAAGCTAAGCAAATCTTTCATGATCTGCATCATGGTGTCTGCGGAGGCCATCATCATTGGAAGGCTACTGCCTTCAAGATTCTTAGAGCAGGCTATTACTGGCCAGTTCTATTCTTAGATATTTTTGCTCAGGTCAGGGCATGTGAACCTTGTCAGAAATTTGCTGGAAAGCAAAAACTTATATCTTTACCTCTAAAACCAATCATTGCCCATGGACCATTTCAACAATGGGGATTGGATTTCATCGGAGAGATTAATCTGTCATCCTCAGGACAACATAGATGGATTCTTACAGCCACAAATTATTTTATGAAGTGGATTGAAGCAATTCCGACTCAGAATACAACATACAAGGTAATCATGGAATTTCTAGAAGGATATATTTTTTCCAGGTTTGGTTGTCCTAAAAAACTAGTCACTGATAATTCAAAGGCTTTTAAATCAAATTCCATGATTGAATTCTGTAATAAGTATAGTATAAAATTGGTTCATTCTACTCCCTACTACCCCCAAGGGAACGGATTGGCAGAATCTTCCAATAAAACTCTGATAAGAATTATCAAAAAATTACTAACAAAAAATAAAAAATCATGGGATTCCATGTTAAAGTTTGCTCTTTGGTCTGATCGTATCAGTAACAAGAAGTCTATTGGGACATCTCCTTTCCAGATGGCATATGGGACATAAGCAATTCTTCCAACTCAATTGGGCCTGCCAGTCTTAAAGTTTCTACAAGAAGAGCCAGAGGAACCCAATGATGTCCAAAGAAGAATTTTTCAGATTATTGAAGTTCAACAGGTCAGAGAATAGGTTAATCAGAAAACTACTGCTCACCAGAGAAAAATCAAGGCTACATTCGATAAGGGAACTAAGAAAGATGTTTTCAATGAGGGGGATTTGGTGTTAAGATGGGATTCCAGGAGAGAGGACAAAGCAAAACATGGAAAGTTCGATAACCTATGGTATGGTCCTTTCAGGATAGCCAAGGTAATGAACAATAACACTTTTCTCCTGCATAATTTAGACAACACTGAAATTTTTGGGGGCCCAGTGAATGGGAGGTTCTTGAAGCACTATTTTCTCTAAGGGATCATTGGGTTTCAGTTAGTATAGTAGGTTTTCCTTTGAATAAAGACTCCATATACCCACTGGACTTGTTTTTACAGTTATGCTGAAAATAAAAGACTGACAGATGCAGGGAGATCAGTGAATCAGAGATAAAGGAAAAGGCATTGGTCTGCAGTTCTTGGAGTTTATTATCAAAACTCCATCCCCAGAAGGAGCCAGTGTTAGTATCTAATTTTGTCTTGGTTTAGTGAGAAACCCTTATTCTAAACCCTTCTTACCTACACTTCATTTTCTGTTTCCAGTTGATTTCGATCTTTGTTTTTAGTGTCTTATGGTTTTCATTTTAGTTTTTGAATAGTTTATTTAAGTTTGAAATTGAAAGACATGGTTTTAAACGAGGTGTCACCATATATGCCTGTTTGAACTTCATAAATTCAAATTTTGCTATGTCATGAATAGCGCTACGGGAATAAGGCTATTCCCGTAGCGCCAAAATAATCATGCCTTGATACGCGTCTGTCATCCAGATTTCGTTATGATGACACGAATCGTGGTCTGAGAGTTCACATGTGTCCACAATATCTTGGAATCATTTAGTGATTCAAACCATTTCATAATCTGATTGCTTTGTACCCGCGAAGGTCTCATTTTAAAATCGCCCAATTCTCAATGATCATTATATTATACCTGTTTGATTTTGCTGAATTTAGGTGCAAGTATTTGCTCAGAGGAACGTTATACACTAATAGATTGCAGGTGGCAAATTCAGAACTCGAGGGTGCTAGTTACAAAATTGTGTTTTGATGGCACCAAAGAGGAGTGGGCAGGTAGTCATAATAGAACCTGAGGGTGCTGAACTTCTTGAAGCTTATCCTCAGATGGCTCAAAGGTTCAGAGATGCCGGGTGGTTTGAATTCCTCACCACTTTTCAAGGTTACGATGAGCAGGTCTCCATGGAGTTCGCTCTGAACTTTGATGGTCACAAGGTGGAGATCGATAAGATGCTGATGCTAGTAACAAAGCAGACAATTGCAAAAGCTTGCAGGTTGGTAGTTGGAGGAGAAAGATGGTGGAAGAAAGAGCATGTGGTTACAGAGTTTGTAAACCAATTTCTACTTCCAGATAAGCAAAATTTGAATTGGAAAAGGGGAGTACCTCGCAGCTGGATTTGACCCGAATGGTACACTGCTCTGATCGTGATCCACAGGTATATCACCTGTGAAGGTAGATTTTCACTAGTCTATATCTACCACATTAGGATATTAATGCATTTAAATGGTGATTACTCCTTAAATCTGCCTTATTTTCTACTCAAGATCCTGACAAAGATTTCAAAGAGAGTGTAGTCACTTTCCACCAATGCTAAGAGCAGTCCATTTCATCAAGTCCTAATTAATACTTTTGTTATGTTTTCTTTAAGAGAATTACAGAAGCCTTGGAGCTGGATCACACAATATTTAAACCCTAACATACAGTCCAACGAACAAAATAAAGGCAAAGGGAGAAATATTGTCACATTTGGTAGGTGATGGCGAAGTCCGGGTCTGTCTCATAGATTTGGGGCCATCCATAGGTCTCATGGCCGCAAGAGTCTAGCACTGTGGTGAGAGTCGTGATTGGTGGTCTGCTGAGGCAATCAACAACGCGATTGGTGCTTCTTGTTTTATACTTGATGTTGAGGTGGAATTGCTGCAAGTATGTGGACCACTTTTGATAGCGACCATTCTGCAATTTTCCTTGTGTTTGCATGAACTGCAGTGGCTTATGATCAGTGTGGATGACTGTCTCCTTCCCAAGAATGTAATGTCTCCACTGGCGGCAGGCTTGCACAATGGAGTACATTTCTTTGTCGTAAGTAGTGTACTTACGGACAACATCTGATAGTGTCTCACTATGATAGGCCACGGGGTGGCCGTGCTGAGTGAGAACGACGCCCACAACATAATCTGAAGCATCTGTCTCGATCTCAAAGGGCTACTGCAGGTATGGTATTGAAAGTACTGGCGCTGAGCATAAGCACTGCTTCAAATCATTGAACACTTATTGTTGGGACCGACCCCATGCAAATTTCACCTTACCACCACCCCTGGTTATTTGGATGAGGGCCCATGCAATATGGGAGAATCCCAACACGAACCTGCGATAGAAATTGTCAATGTCCAAGAAGCTCCGAACCTCATTGAGTGTGGTTGGGGCTGGCTAGTCACGGATGACTTGGATCTTAGCTGGATCCACATGTACGCCATGCTGATCAACTATGTAGCCCAGGTAATGAACCCTGTCCATTTTGAAGGAGCATTTTTCCAAGTTGGCGTATAGCTTGTGCTGCCGCAGGGTGTGCAGAACCTATTGAATATGCTGCAAGTGTTCGGCCCAAGTCTTGTTGTATATGAGAATGTCATCCAGATACACCACTACAAAATTATTGGTGAATGGTCGCAGGATATCGTCCATCATCCTCATGAAAGTGGCTGGAGCATTTTTCAAACCAAAGGGCATGACCAACCATTCAAAAAGGCCTTCCTTTGACTTGAAGGTGGTCTTCCATACATATGTTTGTTCTATCGGGACCTGGTGGTAGCTAGACTTCAGATCAATGTTACTGAATTATTTGGTCCCCGTGAGTTCATCAAGGAGGTCGTCGAATCGGGGAATCGGGTATCGATTTCTGATTGTGATTTTATTTAGAGCCCGATAATCAATGCAGAGTCGCCAGGTTCCATCTTTCTTCTGTACCAGTACGATTGGGCTCCCACAAGGTGATGATATGTGACAGATGTGCCCCTTGTGGAACAATTCTTGGATCTGTCGCTTGATCTCCTCATTCTCTAACACAGAGCGACGATAGACTGGACCATTGGGCAGCGGTGCACCGGGGGTCAGATCGATGGGGTGCTTGACCTGGCAGTGTAGAGGTACCCCAGTAGGTGAGGAGAAGATATCTAAGTATTCTTCCACGATCTTATCTACTTGCTTTTGCTGTGTGGAGAGTTCGACCGCATATACCCTGGATGTGGCTGTGATTTTTCGCTTATTCTGAGAGCGAATCATGAAGAAGACAAAATTCCCCGTCTGAGAGATGACCTTCCTGCATTACTTATTAGGGATCAAGGAAATAACACTAGGTGGGACTACCTCGGGTATCCTGTACAATTTCCTACTGAAAGTGATAATAACACTACAAGGCCTAGACTCATACACAACACGACGTTTCCATAAATAAGGTTAGCCCAAAATAACATCACAAACTTCGAGAGGAACAACATCACACAATACCTCGTATTTGAAGGGCTTGATTCCGTACAACAGTCGACATTGTTGGCTGACGCGGAGATCACTTCTTTGGTGGAGCCATCCAATGCTGTAGGGTTATGGGTGCGGCGTTGTCAGCGGCCAACCATTTGACGACCTTTGCTGAGATGAGGTTCTTTTGGCTATTGCTATCAATGATGAAGTGCAACGTGGTGCCTTTTACCCACATCTATGAATGGAAGAGGCACTCTCCTTCTTCTGGCTCGTCTGGTTCACCAGGCTGGAGCTTGGTGGTAGAAATAATGGCACTAGGTTCCGCATTAATGATCCATCTTCCCCTTTCTGGTTCTGGCTCAGAGTCAGAACCCACATATGATTCATAGGCTTTCAATTCGGCCACTAGCGACTACTTTGAGCGGCAGTCAATAGTGTTATGCCAAGGGATCTTATGGAAGTCGCACCACTTCCTAGTATCTTTCTTCGTCTTTCCGGTGTCCTTCTTTGCTTGCGGCTTGAACTGGTTGTCCTGATACTGTCCATATTTGCTCTGTCCTTTTTTTTTGTGGGTTGGGGCTGCCCTTTCTTGGCTTTTGTTGTGAGGGGTTCCCAAGCCCAAATTGTCGCATCTTTTGTTTGAGCTTCTGCTCGATTTTGACGACATATCAGTAGGCTGCGCCCAAGGATGAGATGTCCAGAAATTCCATTTCAGTTTGGATGTATCTATGTAGAGCACCGCGATACTTGAGCACCATATGTCACTCTGAATCTTTGATACCCAGCTTGGTGCGTAAGGTATGGAAGATATTTGTGAAATCTGGCACTACTTGGTCTCTTTCTTGCCACAATGTGGTCCATTTGGTATACAAGTCGTCATAACTTCTGATAGGGTAGTATTGTTCCTTAATAACATCCCTGAAGGATTCCCAGGTGGCTGTGACTGTAAATAATGAGGGTTCCTCTATTTCCTTTTTCTCAAAGAAAGTTTCCCACCAATATTTGACATGGGGAACGACTTTGAGGAGTGCAAAAGTAATCTTTTCTCTATTTGAAAAGTTATGGACAGAAAAATACCCTTCTAGTAGATTCAACCACTTGTCTACAACATCTGCGTCTATCTAACCTTCAAATATAAAAATATCAAATTTTATTTGTACCTCGAAGGGGGTGATGCCTCCGCTCGAAGAAGATGCATCGCCTGTTGGTAGCCACCGAAGGATTTGAACAAAATTATCCATCATCTCGGTCCTTTGTTGCGTGAGGGATTCCTCAATCAACAGTTTGAAAGGATCTCCTATCCCGTCATATTTATTTTCTCCTACCATGAGAGGTCGCTTGGGCGTGCAAGAGCTTTTGTCCTCAAGAGAAACAATCTCTAGACCCAACTCTTTGTACTTTGACCTCGTTGGGGACATGCATTAAGATGACAAGGAGCAGACCGCTCTGATACTGGTGATCCAGATTTTATGAGCATAACGAAATGACTACAGATTATTAGTAGGTGCTTAACACAAAATAATAGAGATATAGGAAAACTGGTTTTCTATTCAATAAGGAAATAAGCTGAAACTGTAAAATGCAATGGAAACAAGCTTGCTGGAATGGTGGTGGCTTATCTATGAGAAGAGATGTGACGACTGCGCTCATTCACAAGAAGATTATTACAATGAGGCTTTGAAGGCCTTTTTTACAATAAACAGGAATTCCAAAAACCCTAGACATCCAAAAACCTAACCCTAGGAGATGAAGTGCCAAAAGTCATGTGGGCCCCGTTTGGGTAAGTTAGTACATCAACTTCCAGAGGTCGTAACTTTTTCATACGATCTCTGTTTTAGGCGTATGATAGCCCGTTGGAAAGGTATCATTGAGGAGATTCATTTAGAGGGAAATATGGAAGTTCCTTCCATATCCCCCCCCCCCTTTAGCCAAAAAACATCGTTTAGGGCCTCAAAACGACTCCAGAAGTGAAAAACTGCTAAAAATAGTAAATTACCAAAATTGCCAGAAAACTGTTTTGAGCCAGTTGGAAAAGGTGGGTGGCCACCGATATCCACTTGGATCAACATGGTATATATTGGGAAGCCTAATATCTCCTCAAAATATCAAATGGTATCATAGTACATAGTTTTTTGTTGTTGGGAAACATGTAGCTATCAATCTCAAATACTCACTAGTTGCAGTTAGATCAAAGAGTGACTATGCAAACTAAATAAACCTATTTTGATTGACTGAATCAAAGAGAAACAATGAATCAATCAATTTTCAAGAGGACTTTCTTGTCTATAGTGTCTAGACTTCCTATTGGCCCCAACTAGATCAAAGCTAGTTTTCCTCCCTGCTAGTTTTGTTGTGCAAAAAATTGGAAAATGCTAGGGCCCTCCTTGGTAATTATCATTATAAATTCCCATAGAGATTGAGATAAGTACTTAACATTGTAGTGAATTCCATTACATAACTTATTCGTCATAATTTCTTGTGATCAAACCAACAACTAATAACGCTAGTTGTAATATAGCTCACTCTCCAAGCATGAGAGATAAAATATATGTGGATGAACACACAATTATTTCTCGAGAATCCAATCAAAGAACAATGTAATCAATCAAAGAAGAGAAGTGAATCTATATATAACTTGAGCATCCAATAATTGATTCTAGAACAGTAAACAAATGAGAACAATAAATCATACCATCACCATAACCTCCCTCTCCTTTGAGGATGATACATTTAAAAGTCAAGATAGTTGTTGATTTAGGAAAAATTCTACACAAGGAATGACTAGTTTTTCCTCCTATAGTAAATGGAATATGCATGTTTGCAAACACATGCAAGCCTCCTAAATCAATAACTTGTATGTTCATGAGCATGCAACCCTCACAAATTAACAACTCAAATGAAAGCCTCCTTCTAAATTAGTAGTTGGAGTGTGCATAAGCATGCAATCCTCCTTCTAAATTATCGGTTAGGGTGTGCATAAACATTCAAGCCTCCTCTTAAATTAACATCCAAAGTGTGTGCAAGCTCACAATCCTCCATTTAAATTAGTAACTTTAGTTTACACAAGAACACAAGTCTCCTTCTAAATTAATTGTCAGGGTTTTCACAAGCATGCAAGCCTCCTACATCAATATCTAGGGTGTGCATAAACACAAAATCCTTCTAAATTAGTAGCCAGGTTGTGCATAGGCACACAAGCATCCTTCCACATTAGTAACAATATGTGCATACACATGCAATCCTCCTCTTAAATTAACATCCAAAGTGTGTGCAAGCTCACAATCCTCCATTTAAATTAGTATCTTAAGTTTACACAAGAACACAAGTCTCCTTCTAAATTAATTGTCAAAGTTTGCACAACACATGGAAAATGCATGTTTGCAAACACATGCAAGCCTCCTAAATAAAAAACTTGTATGTTCGTGAGCATGCAACCCTCACAAATTAGCAACTCAAATGAATTCCTTCTTCTAAATTAGTAGTTGGAGTGTGCATAAGGATGCAATCCTCCTAAATTATCAATTAGGGTGTGCATAAACATGCAATCCTCCTCTTCAATTAACATCCAAAGTGTGTGCAAGCTCACAATCCTCCATTTAAATTAGTAACTTAAGTTTACACAAGAACACAAGTCTCCTTCTAAATTAATTGTCAGGGTTTTCACAAGTGTGCAAGCCTCCTACATCAGTATCTAGGGTGTGCATAAACACAAAATCCTCCTAAATTAGTAGCCAGGTTGTGCATAGGCACACAAACATCCTTCCACATTAGTGACAGGATGTGCATACGCATGCAATCATCCTCTTAAATTAACATCCAAAGTGTATGCAAGCTCACAATCCTCCATTTAAATTAGTAGCTTAAGTTTACACAAGAACACAAGTCTCCTTCTAAATTAATTGTTAGGGTTTGCAAAAGCGTGCAAGCCTCCTACATCAATATATAGGGTGTGCATAAACAAAAAATCCTCCTAAATTAGTAGCCAGGTTGTGCATAGGCACACAAGCATCCTTCCACATTAGTGACAGGATGTGCATACGCATGCAATCCTCCTCTTAAATTAACATCTGATGTGTGTGCAAGCTCGCAATCCTCCATTTAAATTAGTAGCTTAAGTTTACATAAGAACACAAGTCTCCTTCTAAATTAATTGTCAGGGTTTGCACAAGAGTGCAAGCCTCCTACATCAGTATCTAGGGTGTGCATAAACACAAAATCATCCTAAATTAGTAGCCAGGTTGTGCATAGGCACACAATCATCCTTCCACATTAGTGACATGATGTGCATAAGCATTTAAGTCTCCTTTTAATATATCAACTAGGATATGTGTACTGGATTTTCTTACCACTCATCCTCACCACATCTCCTTGCCACACATATCCCACCCTAGTATTTTGTTTTCCCTCCTAGGTAATTATTGTGTGTTATTTTATTAGTATTCACATGAACCTTTTCATTTTTTAGAACAATGTTATACCATAACATCTTTATGCTTCAACCGCATTATATAAATAATTTAATTTCAAATAATGAGGCCTTTACACTTGAGCTCACAACTATTCAAATACGACACAACACATCACTTTATGTAATGGTCACGAACCATTGGGGCCTTAATTTCATCTCTTACCTATGCAATCATTCAGAGCTTGAAGTACATATTCAAACACATAATTTTGCATTTCATCATCAATATATCATTCATGTAGTGTTCTTGTATCTGAAATGAAACTACTACTACAACTGTAGAATTAGTCAAAATAGAAAAGCTAAAAATCACATGATTAAAGAGCCAAAGTTAGAGAAAATAACGGAGGCACTTGAAAATCAAAATAATAGAAGAATTTTTCTCCAAATAATATGTTCGATTATATTGATAAAATGACAAGAGTTACAAATGAGATGAGTGAAACCCCTATCTATAACAAAAAGAGATTAAAACCCTAACTTAAATCTTATGTTTACTAATAAAAGTGACAAACACTTATTACATAAAGTGGCCTTCTAAAAATATCGAAATTTGATAGTACAAAGGCCTAAGACAAGAACACTATCCATCCCAAAGGGTTCGACCAACTGGTTGTCAATAATGTTGTTGCGATTTTTTCTAGTTTTGTACTAGTAGATGCCTAGTTTGAATCCCCCTATGTGAGGCACACTAGTCTATGTGGACGAGTTTACTATGGACACCATCCAAAAATGTGGGGAAGCATCTCTTAGGTTTTCCTTAAAAAAAAGGTAAGAACAATATTTCAAAATCATGAATTTATATACAAAAATAGATCAAGTCCATAGATTTTAATTCCCAACAAAAGTGTTGTGGTCAGGTACACAATATGCTCTCCCCTTAAAAAATATTTTCCCTCAAAGTTTAATAATAAAAAAATAAAAGTTATTACAAAAGAAATTATTGGAATTATTAATTCAAAACACGTAGTTATTCCCCTAATAAATGTGCAACATATGCAATATAATAACTCAAATATGCAAAAAAACATGTCATTGGATCTAGAGGAAGAATCAAATTGCCTAGATTTTATAGTAAAATATGTCTTACGGATTCCATTGTGATTTTCAAGATGTTGTGAAAGAAAATATGGTT
>ML779492.1:666456-707256 GCA_009831015.1 Picea engelmannii | reverse complement strand
GGGCAGTCGCTCCTCCAGATCTGTCCATGTTCACGCTCCCTTGTTGATGTCCAGCATTTGGTAGCTAATGCATTGTATGCGTTTTTTGCAGTGAGGTTGCCAGATCCGTCCCCACCCGTCCAAATGAGCAAGTCGGCCCTGTTTTGTAGTCGGATGCCTAAAGTTCTGAGTCTATGCGTGTACCTGTCCCATTCCAATGCCTGTTCAGCAGCCAATCCAATCTCCTCACCGCTGAGCCAATGGTCGCTCAAAAGACCCCCGCTCCTGGAAGAAATAAACTGATAAAGGAAGTAAATATTTTTTTGGTGAAGAAGCTTCAGCAAATCTGTGGTAAGCAAGGCATTCTTGCCTAGTCCCAGCACGCAGTCCCTCCCAACTTCGATCAGGTGACCATTGCCAGGAACCCAAGTAAGCCAGTGTAGAATGATAGGTAGGGTTGATAAAAGATGTTTCCAGGTCTGTGAACCTGCTGTGGGTCTCTCGGTGGCTGATCTGAGCCAGAATAGTACTGGTAGCTGGGGGAAATATTTTTCCTTGATCACTTTGTTCCAGATACCGGACTTCATAATAATGCGCCAGAGAGTGTTTGCCAAGAGCGCCCGGTTGAAAAAGGGCAGATTCCTGAGTCCCCATCCGCCCATCTTCTTTGGTTTTGAAATGGTCTCCCAGTTACAAAGATGATCCAGTTGTCTTGCTGCCTGTCCAAAGAAAGGAGTATATAAGCTGACAGATAGAGCTCAGGATTGTAGCCGGTATTTTTGCAAGCGCCATCCAATATACTGGAATGCTTTCTAACACAACTTTTATGAGAATGTATCTCCCTCCCATGGTGAGAAGCTTACTGCACCAATGATGAATTTTCCTGTCAATTTTATCAATGAGCCAAAGCCAATTTTTATTAGTAAATCTGGTAGATTTGATGAAAAAACCAAGATAGGAGAAACCCTCCTGTAGGTCTGCTGCGTTGATACCAAACAACGCTTTTATATTTGATAAGAAAGGTTCCTGAGTATTTAATGCAAGAAAGATAGATTTTTGTAGATTGATAACCAGTCCAGAGGCTGCACAGAATGTACTAATGATGGAATGAATAAGTGACCATTCTTCAAAGCTGGCCTCTGTCAAGATTAGCACATCATTGACGAAAAGAATGTGTAGGATGTGTGTCAGCCCTGAGAAGTTTACTCCAGAAAGTTTGCCCTCTGCATGGCTGTGTTTGAGTAGGATGCCGAGCCCTTCAAGTATCAATATAAAAAGTAGTGGTGATAGGGGGCATCCTTGACGGAGCCCTCTCTCACATCGAAAAGATTTTGTGGGTTCCCCATTGATCAGAACAGCCATGGATGCCGAAGTAATACAACTTAAAATCCAATTTGTGGTGTCTCGCCCAAACCCGCTCTGCAAGAGAATAAGGTGCAAAAAGTTCCAATTTACACAGTCAAATGCCTTCTTGAGATCCAGTTTGAGCAGAATGGCTTATTGTTTTCTGGAGTTTAAGGTATGGATACATTCCTGTGCAACACCTACAGCATCTAAAATCTGTCTGCCTTTCAGGAATCCGAGCTGCTCCTCCGAAAGTGCTTTGGAAAGTATAGGGCGAATTCTATTTGCAATAATCTTTGATATTAGTTTATAGCATAGGTTGCAGAGCGAGATGGGGCGGTAGTCTGTGAAGTGTTTAGGTAGATTGGATTTAGGTATCAAGACAATAAAGGTTTTGTTTAGCTGTGGGTTTATCACACCCCTTGTACGGGCATCCTCCACGACATTCAGCAAATCCTGTCCCATGATGTCAAAGAAAATATCATTAAGTCATTGGAATAATAAACAACAAGATTTGAACCCTAAAAATTATTCATTAAAGAACTTCATAGATATTTATATTAAAGTAATTATTATGTATAAATCATAAAAATATTTTTTTTTAATCGATGGCTACTTGGGTGGTGGATTCCTTACAACCTCTACAAATTTGGGAATTTTGCATAAATGCACTTGGATCCCAAGTGGATTCCTCTTATGGGATACCATTCTATTTGATATTATACTCTAATGTTTTCCTTCTATGGAGATTCTTCACATTCACCTTAAGAATTCCAACCGGTCCTAGTATCAACTTTCCGTCGATCTCTATTTGAATGACCACTTCCCTACCCAATTTCTTTTTTAAATAAGTCATGTTAAAACATCATGGAGTCTTTCCTTATTAGAAAAGTTCAATGCACAATCTACACCACTCACTTTTTCATGCAATTTATAGGGGCATAGAACTTGGGTCAAATATGATTCTTACCTTATTGTTGGAGAGTTGTATGCTTGTATGGATATATTCACATTAAGAACATATCCCCAATCTCAAATTACCTTTATGAATTGCGTTGGTCAACTTGTTTCTTCATCGGTTTGATCCCATGTACTTGTTGTCCTTTTAAATGATAAAGATACTTTGTATTTCTTGGCACATGTCAATTGTTGTAGGGAATTTAACATTTTGGATGACCCAATCCTTAGGTGATGGATGTTTGTAGTCATATAATGTTTTAAAGGGGGTAATTTTTGTGGAAAAGTGATACATAATATTATATCAACCATATGCAACCACAATACTACTTTGAAATAGATAAGAAATTTACAAAACTAGCGAGAATATTAGGGGAATCTTTAAAGATTTTTTAAATTCCCCTTTAAATAACCTAATCTTGAGGTGATGGAGGTTTGTAGCTATATAATGTTTTAAAGGAGGTAATTTGTTTGGAAAAGTTATACATACTATTATATCAACCATACACAACCACAATAATATTGTGAAATAGATGAGAACTTTACAAAGCTAGCGAGAACATTAGGGGAATCTTTGAAGATTCTTTAAATTCCCCTTTGAATTTTCATAAAAACTCTATATGACATGTAAATAAATGTCCTTAACATTTGCAATTTCCTGGCTATTTTTTCAAATCCATCTATTGTTTTATTGTTAATTTTTTTGACATATATGAAAATTAGGGGTTGCACAAAACTTGAATGTAGAAATTTTTTTGTAACCACATAGAAAAACAACATTTTTGAATTTTTTAAATAACAACATTATTATTATTGTTATTATTTTAAATTTATAAAAACTAAACAAAATTCAACTCACCCCTACTCATATAATGGAAAAAAAATATTTAGGAAAACAAAAGGGAATTTTCTCTCTAGATGATCAATAAAATTGCATCGACATGTAAATATTTTCCACGAAATCAACCTTATCTTTTTGTAAATTGTTGTTTTTCTCCTTAAAAAATTGCAAATTTATTTATAAAAACAAAATCACACTTTTCAATAGCCTTTCGACCCTCCTTATGATGTCAAAAAGTAGAATTTTGTTATCAAATACCTCTTCATAGTCCATATACCTTATATGGTATCAAGATAATACTATATGCCTATAAAAATGCTAGTCTCAAAAAACTGATTCTCCCCCGTGCCCCGGAATTCAAAAAGAAAAACCTATATATATATATATATATATATATATATATATATATATATATATAGATAGTCTTTTAACATATTATTTAGTATAGTCTTCTAGCATTACCTCTTAGATAAGAATAATTAGGTTTTAGATAAAATACAAGGTACTTTATACCCCATTGCAATTTAACTTCTATAAAAGGAAACATTTGCATAAACTTCACTTTTTCCTCCTCACTAACTCCCATGAAAGAAATAATATATTTCCCCATATTTATCACCATGTCAGTGACCTTACAATATATATCCATAATTTCTATGAGTTTTTTCCATCTCTTCGTGTGCCATCGAAAAATAAAAGCATGCCATCAATAAAAAATAAATGAGAAATATATAGAGTCCTACCAACTCTAACCCCTTTAAAATATCTAGAATGTTTTTCCTCAGACAATACTCTACTCAATCCTTCAACCACTAGGAGGAACAATAAAGGGGAAAGGGAACACCCATGTCTTAGCCCCCTCCCTATCCTGAAGAATTCAGATGCAAACCCATTAATTAACACTACAAAATAGACTAAAGATACACAATTCATAACCCAATTTACAAAGTTAAGGTTGAAGCCCACATGAATGAGCATTAGCCTTAGGTAAAACCATCTTAATTTATCATAGGATTTTGAGAAATCCACCTTGATTTCCATAGTAGACAACCTTTTAACTTTTATAGAATGAAATACTTTTTGGGCCACCCCGTAGCTTCATGAATTTGTCTCTTAGTTAGAAGCCCAAACTTCTCCTGAGATATAGACGATGGCAATAGTTCCTTCACCCTTCTTGCAATAATTTTGGATATTATTTTACAAATGCAATCCTCAAAATTGGAAGGGATATCTAATTTAGGTATCGAGTCAATGAAATTGGCATTAAAAACTACTAGTATCCTTCAAGATATCCTAGAATCCCCAATTACTCTTGATAGGTCCTCCTCCAATAGTTCACAAAACCCTAGAAATATTTCCATAGGCTACCCATTTGGCCTAGGAATCTTGTTCTTCTGGAAAGAGTGCAAAACCACTTATAGATCTTCCTTAGATACGTCTTCAATGAAACTCACATTGTCATATTTAGAGACAAAACTAGGAATATAGGTTTCCATTATGACTACCTCAACTATCATGGACCTATCATCTTACTTGAAGAGGACAATGAAGTGATTGACTCCAGCCCTTGCCAAGTCCTTAAAATTTGAAATTCTTGATCTATCAACAATCGACCTACAACCTTCTTTCAAAGAAATAGGGGTTTGAGATAGGGATGTCCTTTATTACCCATACTATTAATCATTATGGCCAATTCTCTAATACGTAAGTTAGAATATGAAAGGGTCGTTGGTAATCTCCCAAGATTCCAAATGGTTAGATGAATAAAAAGGGTCAACCAATCACAGTTTGTAGATGACATGTCGTTGATGGGTGGTGCCTCCTTAATCATAGCCTCAAGATTCAACAAAATCATGGATTCCTTCTTGGATACCTTTGGAGGTGCACTTAATATAAGGAAATGTTAGATTTATGGATGGAACTCTAATTTGGAGGTTATGCACTCAATTTATAGAATTTTTCAATTCCCCCTAGTAGAGAATTAAACTTCATTTTAATATTTAGGGATACCTATTTCTTAATCAGGTCCTCTTCTCAGGTTTGGCACAACATCCTTGATAAATTCTGAACTAAATTTTCTCAATGGGGTGCCCAATGACTTAATCCCATTGGTCGTCTGATGTTGAAAAAGGATGTATTAATGGCCTTACCTCTCTATAAGCCCTATCTTCGCTCCTTCACTCACTAGTTTAGGCACTTTATGGTTGTGCTCTAGGGACAAAAATGAGAAGGATAGCATGGGATGGAGGGATTTGCAATATTCAGTGAATGATGGCTATCATTCTCAGCTGGAGGCAACACTTTTTCCTCTACAAGCCTTAATTTGGAAGTCTAAAATATAGAGCAATAATGGTTTTCCCAAGATCAACACTTTTTGTTGGATCTTGGCACAAAGGAAAACACTCAGAAGAGAGAAACTCAAGAGGAAAGGAATAGTGTGCCTGTCACAATGTGTACTATGTACCAATGCAAAGGAAATGATCACACATTTGTGTTAGATTAACATTATCATGGAACAATAAAATAAAACAATTGCGGAAATAAAACACAGAAGATACACAATACAATAGAGACATAGATATATGTGGTTCACCCAGTGTGGCTTACGTCCACCAGATAAATTGCCAGGTCCTTCCTTTTTATTATCCAACAAAATGAAGGGATACAACCTACAACACACCCATTGTAACTTCCTCTTCTTCCTCTCACAATCTTCTCTCTCAGAATACAATATTCACAAAAAAATATATAGTCACAATACAATTTCCTCATAAAAGAGGGTTTCCTTCTAGGAAAAAAACCCTAACATAACTTCTACCGTCATATATGCTACCTTATAATGAACGGTCCAGATTTACTATGAAATTACAATATAAATTTACAAGGCAATTTTTCCTTCGAGGCCTTCGCCCCCGAACCCCCTTCAGGGGCCCGCTTGCCCCCGGACCCCGTAGGGGGGGAAATCCCCCCTACAACACCCCCACGTGGAGGGGTGTATAGTATTCATGGGGTATAAAAACGACTGAAAATAACAAACCTCTGAATCAGGAAGATAATCAGGCTCCACAACCAACAATCTCCCACTTGGAGACTGATCTCAACAAATCCACAGTTGTTGTATCTGCTGGACTATGATCCTTCTTGGTGAAATATGGGAAGACAACATTTATGGGAAAGAAAAATTGTCCTCCAAGAAGAATTTGTCTCCTCTTAAATATTGGATGGAGGATTAGAATTATCAGACTTTGTATGATATTTCTGATTGGGATGAAATAACTAGAAATTGGGTTGGTTGGAATCTAGGCATACCTCTATAAGCCTGATCTCCCCTCCTTCAATCACTAGTTTAGGCACTTTCTGGTTATGCTCTAGGGAAAAAAAATGAGAAGGATAGCATGGGATGGAAGGTTTTGAAATATTCAGTGAATGATGGCTATCATTCTCAGCTAGAGGCAACACTTTTTCCTCTACAAGCCTTAATTTGGAAGTCTAAAATATAGAGCAATAATGGTTTTCCCAAGATCAACACTTTTTGTTGGATTTTGGCACAAATGAAAACACTCAGAAGAGAGAAACTCAAGAGGAAAGGAATAGTGTGCCCGTCACAATGTGTACTACGCATCAATGCAAAGGAAATGATCACACATTTGTGTTAGATGAACATTATCGTGGAACAATAAAATAAAACAAATGCGGAAATAAAACACAGAAGATACACAATTCAATATAGACATAGATATACGTGGTTCACTGAGTGTGGCTTACGTCCACCAGATAAATTTCCAGGTCCTTCCTTTTTATTATCCAAAAAAATGAAGGGATACAACCTACAACACACCCGTTGTAACTTTCTCTTCTTCCTCTCACAGTCTCCTCTCTCAGAATACAATATTCACAAAAAAATATATAGTCGCAATACAATTTCCTCATAAAAGAGGGTTTCCTTCTAGGGAAAAAAATCCTAACATAACTTCTACCGTCATATATGCGACCTTATCATGAACAATCCAGATTTACTATGAAATTACAATATACATTTACAAGGCAATTTTTCCTTCGGGGGCTTCGCTCCTGAACCCCCTCCAGGGGCCCACTTGCCCCAAGACCCCATAGGGGGGAAAATCCCCCCTGCAACCCCCCCACGTGGAGGGGTGTACAATATTCATGAGGTATAAACACGACTGAAAATAACAAACCTCTGAATCAGGAAGATAATCAGGCTCCACAACCAACAATCTCCCACTTGGAGACCGATCTCAACAAATCCACCGTTGTTGTATCTGCTGGACTATGATCCTTCTTGGACTTGGAAAATTTATCATCTTCACCTTCATGCTTGAATACCAAATTAAACTGAGCAGGAACTCAGTTTCTCCCTGGTTACTCCCTTTGTTAACATGTCTGTGGGATTCTGGCTAGTACGTATCTTTTCCAACTTCAAATCTCCATCTTCCAAGACAGATCGTATGAAATGATACTTGAGTTGTATATTCTTAGTCTTCAAATGGAAGGATAAGTTCTTTGCAAGATGAATGACACTCTCACTATCACAGTACGACCTGCTATTCTCCTGCTTCTTTACCAATTCCTCCATAAACCTTTGTAACCAAATCATTTCTTTACTAGCCTCTATATCAGATACATACTCTGCTTCTGTTGTTTTAAGTGCAAAAACCTTTTACAGTTTCGAAATCCAACTCACTTTTGTTATACCTACTGTA
This sequence comes from Picea engelmannii, assembly GCA_009831015.1. Taxonomy (NCBI): domain Eukaryota; kingdom Viridiplantae; phylum Streptophyta; class Pinopsida; order Pinales; family Pinaceae; genus Picea; species Picea engelmannii. The sequence goes on along the minus strand of ML779492.1, from coordinate 699,414 downwards.
AAAACATACCCTCTGGTGCTCCTCCTGCTATCTTTATCACCTTCCATATCTGAATCAACATATCCCTATAGAACAATGTCTGAACCTCCGAAACATAATGCATGAGTAGCAGTACCTATCAAATACTTGAGAATCCATTTTACTGCCTCCCAATGTTCTCTACCTAGATTGTTCATATACCAGCTCACAACTCCCACTGGACATGCAATATCTGGTCTTGTGCAAACCATTGCATACATCAAGCTGCCAACTACTGATGAATAAAGGACCCTCGACATGTATTCTATCTCCTCCTATGTCTTGGGACACATTTATTTAGTTAATTTGAAATGGCTAGCCAAAGGTGTACTAACTAGTTTTGCATTGTACATTCTAAACCTCTCCAACACCTTCTCTATGTACTCACCCTGAGACAATGTCAATTTGCGATTTTTCTTGTCTCTTGTTATTCTCATACCAAATATTTTCTTTGCAGCACCCAAATCCTTCATCGAAAATGAATTAGCTAATTTATTCTTGAGCACATTTATATCATGCATATTAGACCCTGCAACAATCATGTCATCTACATACAATAGCAAGATAATATAGCTTACATTTTCTAGCCTTTTAAAATAAACACAATGATCAGAATGACATTTACTATAACCTTGTTTTGTCATAAACTTGTCAAACTTCAAATACCACTGCCTTGGATTTTTCTTTAGGCCATACAATCTCTTCTTCAACATGCATACCAAATTCTCCTTCCCTTTGACCTTATACCCCTGTGGCTACCGCATATAAATCTCTTCCTCCAAATCCCCATGGAGAAAAGTTGTTTTTACATCTAACCGTTGAGAGATGCAAATCTTCTACTACAACAAGACATAAAATAGTCCTAATTGAAGTCATTTTAACAACAGGAGAAAACATTTCATCAAAATCTATACCTTTCTTTTGTGCAAACCCTTTTACAAAAAGTCTAGCCTTGCACTGCTTTTTTCCTCCATCTTCTTCCTTCAACTTGTAAACCCATTTATTTTGCAATGCTCTTTTTCATGCAGGAAACTGAACCAAGTCCCAAGTCTGGTTATTTACCAAGGAATCCATTTCCTCTTCCATGCTTTGCTCCCACTTCTTTTTAGTGTCTACCTGCATTTCCTCTTCATAACATTCTGGTTCACCATAATAAGTCAACAATAAATAATATAATGAAGGAGAGTATCGTTAAGGGGGTTTACTTAACCTGGTAGATCTTCTAACAAAACTTTCAAGAGTTTAAGGTACCTACTGCTCCTGTTGTTGTACATTTTGATTTTCTGGTACCTTTGGAATTTCTTTTTCAGTGATCTCATCAAACACTGTGTATTTTGGTTTTTATTTTTCTTGTATCTTTCCTTACAACTGATCTTTGTACATGACCTTCTCATTGAATATGACATCTGTACTCCAAATGATTATGTGATTTTCATAATCCCATTAGCGATAACCAAAATCATTAACAATGTATCCAATAAAGGTATAGTTCTTGGATTTTTCCTCAAGCTTTGTTCTATTTTCTTTATCAATATGGACAAATGCTTCACAACCGAAAGTCTTCAAAAAATAATAGTTTACCTTTTTACCTGTCCATGACTCCTATGGAATTACACCATCCAAAGAGCTTGAAGGTCCTTTGTTTATTAATTAAACACCAATATCTAGAACATCTATCCAGAACTGTAAGGGAAACCCAACATGCAATCTCATACTCCTTGCACGCTCCATGATTGTCTTGTTCATCATTTCTGACACACCATTTTCTTGTGGTGTTCCTGAAACTGTCTTCTCTCTACAAATCCCATGGAATGAACAATAATCATCAAACTTCTTGCTGCAATATTCACCTCCATTTTCTGATCTAAGACACTTCAACCTTTTTCCTGTCTCATTCTCAACCAAATCTTTCCATTTCTTAAAAGTATAAAAAACACCAGATTTTTATCGAATGCAATAAACCCAAGTTTTTCTAGTTGCATCATCAATAAAAGTAACATATGAACGAGAGCCACCAAGAGATGATACCTAAGTTGGTCCCCATAAATCTGTATGCACAAGATCTAACCTTTAACTCTTCTTTTCTTTTCTGACTATGATAAATCTGACTCTCTTTTGTTTTCCATAAACACAATGCTCACAAAAATACAAATCAATTTGTTTAAGATATGGAAAAAAATTTATTTTGTGAAGTATCTGGATCCCCTTCTTACTCATGTGTTCAAGCCTATAATGCCATATCGCTGTATTCACTCCTATAGAAGTTAAAGAGATAAAAGAGTCAGTATTACCAATACATAAATACAATGTACCTACCTTCTCTCCTTTTGTTATCACCAGTGATCCTTTGGTGACCTTCCACACCTTATCTGTAAATATGGATACACAACCTTCAATTTCAAATTGCCCTGTTGAAATTATATTTTTCCTTAGATCTGGAACATGTCTTACCTCTTTCAACAACCACTAGTTTCCATTCATTTTCTTTATTTTTACCTTTCCCATTCCAACAATTTTGCATGGTGCATCATCACCCAAATGAACCTGTCCAAAATAACCTTAAACATAATATAGAAAATGTTTCCTATGGGGCGTGGCATGAAATGAAGCCCCTGAATCTACTACCCAAGACTTAGAAATATTATCTACAGAAAGAATCAAAACATCTTGTAACACATCACCTATTACATTTTCTTCCTGATTTTTCTCCTACTGTCCATCTCTTTGTTTCTTTGGAGCTCTGCAATCTTTCTTCGGATTTCCTTTCTTCCCACAATTCCAACACTCTATATTTCCCAGTTAGGATTTGGATCTTGCCTTCCTAGAATTCTCGCGGTACCCTGAGGCCTTTCCTCTATCCTTTTGTCTTCCCTTGTTCTCCATGTTTAAGGCATTACTTGATGCTTACCTGTGCTTTTTTGTCACATTTCCTCGGTAAGGATAACACCAACAACATCATCAAATTTTAAAGTGTTTGAACCAGAGACATAGTTACTTACAACCATGACCAAGTCGTTCCAACTTTCTGGAAATGAGCACAAGATTAGAAGAGCCCTAACCTCATCGTAAAAGTCCACTTTTATAGAATTTAGCTGATTAGTAACCGTATTAAATTCATTTAAATGATCTGCAACAAACCCACCTTCTGACATCTTCATATTAAATAATATCTTAATTAGAAATACCTTATTGGACGCTGAGGGTTTTTCATACAATTTAGCCAATGCATCCATCATCTCCTTCATTGTCTTTTCTTTTGAAATATTGAAAGCTACCGACGCTGCCAGGCTCAGCCGTATCGTTCCTAGTGCCTTTCTGTCAAGAACCTCCCATTCTTAGTCCTTAATGGCTGTCGACTTCTTTTCTATTCCACCCAATGGTAGGAATAGATCCTTTTGATATAAATAATCTTCCATATGCATCTTCCATAGCTGGTAGTTTTGGATGCTAAATTTTTCGACCATAAACTTTCTATCTTCCGCCATTGCTCCCACTTGAACCAAGAAACCTCTTTTACTACGAGTTACCTTTCACTCTGATACCAATTGTTAGATGAACAGGATCACAGAACAATAAAATAAAACAAATGAAGAAATAAAAAACAGAAGATACACAATACAATAGAGACACAGATATACGTGGTTCACCTAGTGTGGGCTACGTCCAACAGAGAAATTTCTAGGTCCTTCCTTTTTATTATCCAACAAAATGAAGGGATACAACCTAGAACAGACTCGTTATAACTTCCTCTTCTTTCTCTCATAGTCTCCTCTCTTAGAATACAATATTCACAAAAAAATATATAGCCTCAATACAATTCCCTCATAAAAGAGGGTTTCCTTCTAGGGCAGAAAACCCTAACATAACTTCTAACATCAGATCTGCGACCTTATAATGAATGGTCCAGATTTACAATGAAATTAAAATATACATTTGTAAAGGTAAACACCCCCTGCAACACCCCCACGTGGAGAGGTGTATAGTATTCCAGGGTGTACAGTTTTCATGGGGTATAAACACGACAGAAAACAAAGACCTATGAATCAGGAAGATAATCAGGATCCACAACCAACAATTTGTTCATCGATTGCAATTATTCTAACGAGGTGTGGGAACACACATTGTAGGGTATCTACCATAGAACTAGGCGGCCACAATATTGTGAAGAAATCTTATCTCTATGGTGCAACATGTATGGAGGGAGTTCTAAGCATAGGCCAAAATTTCAAAGAGTATGAGAAGCACTACCAAAATTTCTTTACTGGAAAATTTGGTTAGCTAAGAATAAGATAATTTTTAACAATGAAAGGTGTAAGCCATCCCAAACTGCAATAATTTAATGCCATCTCCCTTTTGTCTGAAAATATGCAAATGAGGATCAAAACCTGGGACTAAGAGTTGGATAGCCTGTAGGAGTCTTTTTTATCTCCATACAAGTTATATCAAATTGGCATCACCTCCAACAAAACATTGTGTTTTTCACTCAAGAATGGATGATAAGGAAAGAGCCTTTGGAATTTTTGTCTTGGAAGACACAGTAGTATTCCCACCTTCTTTTCTTTGATGGAGCTTCTAAAAACAACCTAGGTGTTGTAGGTGTGGGGGGAGTATCCATGATCCCTGAGGAATAAAGGTATTCCATTATGCTTTGGGGCTTGGAAATGTCTCTAAAAATCTTGTGGAGGCCTATTCATTGTAGTGTGGTCTCATCATTTCCAAGGAAGAAGGAATCAGAACCTTGACAATGCTTGGAGATTCAATGTTGGTAATTAGAGAGGTGAAGGATCAAGCCAATATGGGGAGGAGAAAATCAAGTTCACTCACTCGTGGAATTAAGAGAATCATCCCATACTTCGATAAAATATCATTTTACCAAATCAAAAGGGAGCCTAACGGTGAAGCAGGGTATAGGGCCAAGGTGGCCTCTTCCCTAGATCCTGGTTCCTCAACAAAAAATGGGGTTCTAAGCTTCACCCCAATAGATTAATTAATCAAATGACACTCAATTCAATACACATTAACTATGCTTCGACGACTGGAGGTAAATTCAGGATGTATGGAATGTGGCTTCCATAGCTCCCACATTTAATTTATCAATGCTTTCTCACATAAATTAAATTTCTCTCAGTGCACACTCCATTGATGTATGGGACATTTTTGAATCTGAGGTACCACTGGTTCTTCCCTCTGTTTAGTTCCGCCTACAATTTGAGGGTTGGCGGAACAATTTGTGAGCTTGTTTAGGTTTCAAGAGTGGAGTTTCATAGTGGGAGCATAAATTCTCTAGACAAAATTGAGAAGTGGTGTCCATGGGAGGAAGATTCGTGTTGTTTCATATCCTCAATGCGGGTAATTTCATTCCTCTTGACTAGGAAATCCATGGTTCCTTAGTTTGTGTTCTATGTGCCTATTACTCTTGATAATTTGAAAGTTTTAGAAATGACCATTTGGAATAGAGACATGTTCTTTCTTTTAGTCTATCAAAGTGTTTGAAATCAAAATTTTTGTTGAGGGTTTTTCTGGTTTCTCATTGTCATTTTGGTTTCATTGTAAAAGGTATCTCCATGAAAATCATGGAAAATTTGTTAAGCAAGTCACAAGTGGAATCCCTTGGAACTCTTATCTGGAAGAAGTTTTAAAGTGTAGCACCGTATGAATATAATTTAGTATAGTTTTAGAGTTCTTTCTAAATTTTGATGAATGTACATGTTGCTAGCCTTGGCAAAACCCACTTTGAAATGAATACAAATTTTCTTTTTGGTTATAAAAAAAAATGAGTATTGATGGCTAAAAAAGAAAATTTAAACATAGAAAACTATACAAAAATATACCTCGGATCTACAAGATGGCATGAATCTCTCACGCAACTGAAACTATGCATTTTGGGCATCGATAGTGTACTGCAATAATTGATCAAGGAGTAACTACTCAAGTACACTATCAACCACAAAATCCAAATCCAGCTTTGCAAAAACAAGTGGTGGTATAGATCTTTCCCTAACTAAAGTAGTTGAAATACTACCCAATGAAGTGCATATGGTGTCCACCACCACATATGTTGCCTCAACTTTGAGATGTGATAGGTTGACTAACTCTTGGGGAAAACAAGTACTCTTGCTTGACAATGGTATCAATCAAGTAGGAGGTGGTATGGTAGCATGGTCTCTACAAGCCCTAAGATGGTAATAACTACATCCCCTACCCATACCATAAAAATGTGATGGTGTGCTGGTATAGTCAGGGTCTATATGCAACAAAAACTTAGCATATATATGTATCAAAACATATAATGCAACCTCATGATGGTGGGGTATCATGTCCCACACTCCAATACATATGTCATAAACATTACGAATTATAACCTCAAGACTAAAATCTCAAAGTTTAAGTGGTTCCCCCCTTGCATAATGGGATCTCAAATAGTGTGATCCTCACATGATGGTTTCTCATTGTGGTTTTTATTACCTCCAATAATCTATCCTTAACACCTCATCCCCCCTCCTCAATATGAAACTCTACTAAAGGGTACTCTATGGCCCCACCCTCCAATAGAACTCCAACAACTAATCAATGCTCTCTAGCATCATTGACATAAATAATTGAGTGTTGCTATCGTGCAAAATAGTTAAGATGTATATGCACAACTAGTTGCACTACCCACATATCTCCTCAAGGGTGATCTGTGTCACATATCACCTCATTCTCCCACGGACAAGGAGATGCAAGATGATCTTCTCCACTAGGAACTTCTATAAGTTAGATGAAAAACATATATACATTAAAATCATTATTTTCTTGTGACTTCAAACATTCAATTAAAGATATCCATAATTGAACAAAAATTAAATCCATAGTTAATACTTGAATCTTGGAACTCCTTGATGTCCTATGATGATGTATGCATACTCTTTGATGGGAGAGGTGCACTACCTCTCCAATAATTGATATCACGACTACCTGAGACCAATGTCACCTTGCAGCTAGACAGTGGGGTCCTTGTGAAACTAGAAACACATATTATTCATGGATGCAATAATTCACGGTCTTATATATTTCTAACTCGACAAAAACACAATTATTTGTAACACATATGTGTCCTCACAAGTTGGAAAAAGCACAACTCAAATCGATTTTGGAGTAGGAGGTTGAGGTTTTCCATAGCTCTATGTATCACAAGGAGATGCCCCTCACTCTAGAGAAGGATCAACATCAAATAAACAAGACAAATTAGATACAAGTATCATATCATAAATCAAATCTAACAACATGTCATGAAAAAAAGGGCCTTGTGGACTCTGTTTAGATACTTTCATGGATTTTTGTTATAGTCGGTGGTTGGGTTAGATGATTTGGTATTTTTCTTGGCCTTCTGTGGGTTTATATAGCTGCTTCACATTCAACAAAAATGTATGGCCCTCATCAACCAAGTTGTTCCTCCTTAGTCGATATTGAATGGTATTTTGTGTTGTTTTGATAATACCATCTTCTAGATCATCACCTGGTGTTATTATTTCTCTGCTATCTTTAGGACTTCCATCATGATATTCAGAGGTAACTATCAATTCTTCTTCATCAACAACCTTTTCTTTCCTTTTTTTTACAATTTAAATTAGTTTCATCCAACTCAACAATCTCTTCATAATCACTAAGAATGAAATCATAATTGGCCATATCTCTTTTGCGCTTTTGTTGTTTAGTATTCTTCTAAGGAACATAGGTAACCTCATTGACATTAATCTTATCCACATCTTCATCTGGGGTTTCCATATCTTCAAATGTAACCCTTTTATCCTTTCTAGAATGACAAATTTCATTTCTTCTTTGTTGTTCTTCTCTGTTTTCTCCTGCAGCTTCAACTTCTGTTACTCTTTGATTCTTTTTCCTTCATTCCTGTTCCTTATCGATATGAAAGGAACTGATGACTTCCGTGTTATTTCTCTTTGTAGAATAAATCCCCACTAACATCTCTGAAAGTCGCTTAGCAAAATCTTGTAAAAATAAAATGTGTCATTTCCATTGTTAAGTAAGATTTAACAATTATCATGAAACTTATAATAATACATGCTACAAAAATAAGAAAAAACAAACTTACATTGCCCATCTCAATGTCTGTCATGATCATTGCACATAATTCTGTGAAATTTTCTTCCTTTTTATAATTGCTCATATTCAAACAATATCTAATCTTGAGATACGTCTTTGATTGTTTCACCAATGCATAAACAATATATGTTACTAGCACCAAACATATATCATGTAACATGCTAAGTGACTTATAGCTTGCTTGGACATGTTCTAATTCAACACAATACAAAATTATTTGTTCTCCATTGGCGGCTTATTTGTTCTAAGAATGCTCCTAACTGGGCTTTTGGATGCCATTACCGCAGGTCTTGTTCCATATATATTCACATAGATTTTCTTTCCTAGCATTTGTCCTATATAAAAAATAAAAAAACACAAATTATTTAAGGAAAAAATAAAATATATGTTTTTCATGAAAAAAAACTAAAGTTAAATTAAAATTATCTAAAACTTACTTTTTCTAAGACACACAAAAAAAAACACTAAAGTAAAAATCATATAAAAAAATCAAAACCCAAAAGACTTTTAAAAAAACAAAAAAAAAAAATTACACATGAAAAACATAAAAAGAAAAAAAAGACAATTAAAAATAAAAAAATACTTTTAGATAAAAAAACATAAGCAATATTTTTTTTTAAAATAAACAAATTTTATAAAAATATTAAACTTTGAAAATCAAAGTTTTAATTTTATAAAACAAAATATATTGAAAACAAAAAATTTAGAAGAATTAAATAAAACTTAAAACTTTATATTAAAACAAAACTATATTTTTTTTTAAATTTATATTAAAATTAAAATTAAAAAATTTAAAATGGTTTTTTTTGTTGTCTATTGGCCGACCTGGGGAGGGCGATGTCGGGCATCGCCGCTGGCGCCTTCATGGCCAAGTCCAGTCCTGGACTTTGCCACACAGACGTTGGGGGCGATGTTCGACATCTCCCTCCCCCGGTTGGCAGAACAAAAACAATTGAAATTAATTTTCATTAAAAAACCAATAATATTTAACTAAATCTATTTCATAAAATAAAAAAAAGTATTGGTGTTTTTTTTTTGGGTTTTGTACATTTTGGTTTGTTGGTGAACCGGGCCCCTGACGTTCCCGTGGATAATTTCTATCATGGACTTGGTCCCAAGGTGTCGGGGGCGATGCCTCGCATCGTCCAAGTGACCAAAAAACAAAAAACACTTAAACATTTTGAAAAAACCTAAAAAACAAATTTAAAAAACAATAAAACGATATTTTTTTTAAAGTTTTTAATTTTTTTTTAGGCTTGAAGTATAGTAAATTTAAGGGGGTTTTGTCACTTTTTAGACTTTAAATGTGATAAATTTGCTAAAATTTCTTTCAAAATATATAAAAAATTGAAAATTCATGATCTATTTAAAAAACAATATTAAAAATCACATGAAATTTAAGGGTTTCAATGTTTTTCATAGAGAAAAAACTTAATTTGTTTTTTCCTATTAAAAAAAAAAAAACCTCTGAAATGTGTAGTCTCTCGTTGTTTAATGCCCTTGATGTTTCTCCCTTGTAGCTTGCTTCAAAGTATTTAACGAACATTGCCTGATTGCTCCAAAATATTGAACAAACGTTGCTTAATAGTTTATGCGATGTAAAAAACCAAAACACGAGTGTGTATATGTACCGAGTACTATACCACTTGTTATTTTTTTTAGTGCATATGGGATAAATTAAATAAAAGAAGATTATGTATATATATCAAATATTATATAAACCATCTCTAGGTTTAATCAATGTGAGATATATTATAAAAGATAAAACATAATGTAATTAATTAATTTATGATCAATTAATAGAGTAAGATTTATTTAATATTGAAAGTAAAATATTAAAGAGGAAGCTTTAGGAAAAAATATTTGGGGAAAATTGGGAGGGAAAATTTGAGAGAGAAATTTTTGGGAAAATTTGGAGGGAACAAATTTTGGGGAATATTTGGAGGGAAAATTTGGGGGAAAAAGTTTTGGAAAAAATTTGGAGGGAAATTTGGAGAGGGAAAATTTGGGGGAAAATTTGGAGGGAATATTTTGGAGGGAAATGTTCATTCCACAAGCTATAAGAATGTCATTTGGAGGGTGGACATTTGCACCATTCTATGTTTGTAGTGAGCAGTGATGGCTTCATCAGATAGAGAGGATTTTATTTCTGGAGCATCAACATCTTGTTCACATGCCTCCTCTTCTGAGACTGACAAATGTGGTGGGAATACTTCTAATATAAATGAGAAGTCATATGTTTCACCTAGTGAGAAGTTTGATCATAGTGAAAGCAATGCTATTGAGCATATTTATCGGGAAATTCCTAATTCTAAAGACTTTGAAGACAACAATAATGAAGGGGAGGAATATGGTGAAAAGGATGATGAAGATTTTCCTCCAAGTGAGGATTTCCAAGATACTACTGATGATGATGAATATTTTCCTCGGAGTGAGGATTTTGAAGGTACCGATAGGGATGATGAAGAGTTTCCTCCAAGTGAGGATTTTCAAGGCATTAAAGAAGATGAAGAAGATTTTCCACCAAGTGAGGATTTCAAGGTAGTAAAGAGAAAGATGAAGATTTTCTTCCTAGTGAGGATTTTGCAGGTACTGATGAGGATAATAAAAATTTTCCTCTGGGTGAGGATTATCAAGGTAGTAGAGAAGATGATGAATATTTTCCTCCAAGTGAGGATTCGCAAAGCACGAATAAGGATAATGGAGATTTTCCTCCGAGTGATGATTTTGAAGGTACAATTGAGGAGGAAGAAGATATTCCTCCAAGTGAGGATTTGGAAGGGACTAATGAGCACAATGAAGATATTCCTCCAAGTGAGGATTTTGAAGGGACTAATGAGGATGGTGAAGATTTTCCTCCAAGTGAGGATTTTGAAGGGACTAATGAGGATGATGAAAATTTTCCTCCAAGTGAGGATTTTGAAGGTACTGACATGGATGCTGAAGGTATTGTTTTAACAGGAGAAATTAAAGGTTCCAATGAAGATGATGAAGAGTTTCCTGCAAGTGATTATTTTCAAGGTACTAATGACAATGTTGAAGATTGTCCTCCAGGTCAACATTTTGAGGGCAATAATGATGATGATGTAGAATTTCCCTCAAGTGGGGATTTCAAAAGTAGTGAAGATGATTATGTCGATGGTGGACATTTTCTTGCAGGTGATTGTGTTGTTGATGATGATCTTGATATTTCTCTTCTCAACGAGATTATCAATGAATATGATGATGGACCTAGGAATGGAGATCATGTTCTAAATCATTCAGGTGCAACAAATCAAGGTGATCAACAATCTCTTGTTCGGTCTCCTCACAATGCTATGTATGATTATAGTGAGAGTGATATTCCTCCTAGTGATGATGTTGAAATAGTGGAGAGATTGCAAAGAAATATTGTGTCCAGGACGAGGACTAGACCTTTTTATATCAATCCAAATCATTATAGTTATACAAGGTCCATGAAATAATTTCTCACTAAATCATTTTCCATCGGTGATTTGATTTCTAGTGATTGTTGTCAAAAGAATTGTTTGAAAAGTATAGACTACATGTATGCCTTGCAGAAAAGGAAGAATTATTTGTCAACGAATAAAAGTATGCAAAATTCATATTTAGTGGGGTGCATGATATCTACGAAGACATGATATGATTGTCACATTGGTGATCTTTTACTTTGCAGAAAGGATTTCAAAAATTTCCACTCGATTGGTAGTCTTTGTCTATCAAGGATCCAAACAAGATTGGAAAAAGATCCTACATTTTATTCAAAGGTACATCATGGATGAGAGATTGGCCTATTAACAAACATTGCATTGTCATGGATGCAAGACTTCTTTTCCAAACATGGAGAGTCTATGCTAGATAGAGAGAAAATACATATTCCATATATTTTCTCAAGGAATGAAATCTACAATTTATACAAATAATATGTTGAAAGTGTTGAAGGAAATCAGAATTTTATTTCATATGCATATTTTACAAGAGTATGGAAGAGACAATTCAACAATGTTCGTATTCCGAAGAAGTCAAGGATGAGGATTTGCAGTATATGTGCTTCTCTTAAAGCAAGAAGAGATAAATCTAAAGGGGTAAAAAGAGGTATATATTTACATTTTTTTTGTTTAAATTCGATAGTTATCAACTATGAAAACATATTATAAATATTTTCATTTTGTGTCATGTGCAGATTCTATAGTCAAAGAACTTCAAGAACACGGGAATGAACAATCAAGTGAAAGGAAAAAGTTGTACAAACATAGAAAGAAGTGTTATGATGCTCTAGATAAATATATGGGTATGATAATTGATGGCATGGACCAGAAAAAAACACTTATGCCACATTTTGTCTGTACACCAAAACATTTACAGGAAGAGAATTTCATTCAGTTTCACTTGGTTGGTTGTATGGTTTTTAATGGAACAATGTGTCCAAGGGTTTACTTCACAACTCCAAATATTCATAATGATGCAAATCCGACCATCACCATAATTCATCATGTGATTAGTCATTGGTTTGGTAACCTTCCTCAAGTTCCATATATGCAGTTGGAAAACACTGGTCATGGAAACAAAAATCAAATTGTGTTTGGATATCTCAACATACTTGTTGAACCGGGAATATTTCAAAAGGTTAAAGTTGGTTTCCTTCTTTTCGGACACTCGCATGATCGTATTGATCAAATGTTCAGTCATTTTTCAGTAGCATTGAAAATGAAAAATGTTGGAAGCCTACCATTATTAATTGAATGTATTAAGAAATCATACATTCCAGATCCTATTTTTAACATATTAAAAGAAATTGTTGACATACAAAGATTTATCTAGGGATTAGGCGGTGAAGAAAAATGTATTCAACAACTTAATGACATTAGCTTCCAACATCAATTTTGCTTGAAAAAATTGATGGGAAAACGCTTATATCTGTAACACCCCCTCGTTACGACAACAAAATGATGTACAATAGGTAAATTTATTTTTTCATACTCCTTGCACGCTCCATGATTGTCTTGTTCATCCTTTATGACACACCATTTTCTTGTGGTCTTCTTGAAACTGTCTTCTCTCTACAAATCCCATGGAATGAACAATAATCATCAAACTCCTTGCTGCAATATTTACCTCCATTGTCTGATCTAAGACACTTCAACCTTTTTCCCGTCTCATTCTCAACCAAAGCTTTCCATTTCTTAAAAGTATCAAAAACATCAGATTTTTATCGAATGCAATAAACCCAATTTTTTCTAGTTGCATCATCAATAAAAGTAACATACGAACGAGAGACACCAAGAGATGATACCTGAGCTGGTCCCCATACATTTGTATGCACAAGCTATAACCTTTCACTCTTCTTTTCTTTTCTGACTATGATAAATCTGACTCTCTTTTGTTTTCCATAAACACAATGCTCACAAAAATCCAAATCAATTTGTTTAAGATATGGAAACAAATTTCTTTTGTGAAGTATCTGGATCCCCTTCTCACTCATGTGTTCAAGCGCATGATGCCACAGTGCTGTACCCACTCCTGTAGAAGTTAAAGAGATAGAAGAGTCAATATTACCAATACATAAATACAATGTACCTACCTTCTCTCCTTTTGTTATCATCGATGATCCTTTGGTGAACTTCCGCACCTTATCTGTAAATATGTATATACAACCTTCAATTTCCAATTGCCCTGTTGAAATTATATTTTTCCTTAGATCTGGAACATGTCTTACCTCTTTCAACAACCACTGGTTTCCATTCATTTTCTTTATTTTTACCTTTCCCATTCCAACAATTTTGCATGGTGCGTCATCACCCAAATGAACCTGTCCAAAATAACCTTAAACATAATCTAGAAAATGTTTCCTATGGGGCGTGGCATGAAATGAAGCCCCTGAATCTACTACCCAAGACTCAAAAATATTATCTATATAAAGAATCAAAGCATCTTGTAACACATCACTTGTTACATTTGCTTCCTAATTTTTCTCCTACTGTCCATCTCTTTGTTTCTTTGGAGCTCTGCAATCTTTCTTCAGATTTCCTTTCTTCCCACAATTCCAACACTCTATAATTACTAGTTAGGATTTGGATCTTCCCTTCCTAGAATTCTCACGGTTCCCTGAGCCCTTTCCTCTATCCTTTTGTCTTCCCTTGTTCTCCATGTTTAACGCATTACCTAATGTCTCACCTGTGCTTTTTCATCACATTTCCTCGCTAAGGATAACACCAACAACATAATCAAATTTTAAAGTGTTTGAACCAGAGACATAGTTACTTACAACCATGACCAAGTCGTTCCAACTTTCTGGAAATGAGCACAAGATTAGAAGAGCCCCGACCTCATCATAAAACTCCACTTTTACAGAATTTAGCTAATTTTTTTTTTTGTTTGTTAATTTGTGCGGGATCTGTTGGCTACGCGATTAACCTGTGGCTTGAGAAACCGCGACTCAGGGGCATATAAGCCGTCAAAATCACCTGGGGATCGCACCCGGCCTAAGCCACACCAACCCTTAACATGGTTGGATTTTTTGTCCCCGCAGGTTTCGAACCGGTGACTTTAACATCACGAAGTGGCTTAACAACACACTCCGTCACCGACTGTCCTACACCTCGGGGACACAGAATTTAGCTAATTAGTAACCATATTAAATTCATTTAAATGATCTGCAACAGACCCACCTTCTGACATCTTCATATTAAATAACATCTTCATTAGAAAGACCTTATTGGACGCCGAGGGTTTTTCATATAATTTAGCCAATGCGTCCATCATGTTGTTCGTTGTCTTTTCTTTTGAAATATTGAAAGCAACCGACGCTTCCAGGCTCAGCTGTATCGTTCCTAGTGCCTTTCTGCCAAGAACCTCCCATTCTTAGTCCTTCATGGCCGTTGACTTCTTTTCTATTCCACCCAATGGTAGGAATAGATCCTTCTGATATAAATAATCTTCCATATGCATCTTCCATAACTGGTAGTTTTGGATGTTAAATTTCTCGACCCTAAACTTTCCATCTTCCGCCATTGCTCCCACTCGAACCAAGAAACCTCTTTTACTACGAGTTACCTTTCACTCTGATACCCGTTGTTAGATGAACACGATCACAGAACAATAAAATAAAACAAATGCAGAAATAAAACACAAAAAATACACAATACAATAGAGAGACATATATACGTGGTTCACCCAGTGTGGGCTACGTCCAATAGAGAAATTTCTAGGTCCTTCCTTTTTATTATCCAATAAAATGAAGGGATACAACCTACAACACACTTGCTATAACTTCCTCTTTTTTCTCTCATAGTCTCCTCTCTTAGAATACAATATTCACAAAAAAATATATAGCCGTAATACAATTCCCTCATAAAAGAGGGTTTCCTTCTAGGGAAAAAAACCCTAACATAACTTTTAACATCAGATCTATGACCTTATAATGAATGGTCCAGATTTACTATGAAATTACAGTATACATTTATAAGGCAAGCACCCCCTACAACACCTCCACGTGGAGGGGTGTATAGTATTCCAGGGTGTACAGTTTTCATGGGGTATAAACACGACTGAAAACAAAGACCTATGAATCAGGAAGATAATCAGGCTCCACAACCAACAATTTGTTCATCGATTGCAATTATTCTAACAAGGTGTGGGAACACACATTGTAGGGTATCTACCATAGAACCAGGCGGCCACACTATTGTGAAGAAATATTATCTCTATGGTGCAACATGTATGGAGGGAGTTCTAAGCATAGGCCAAAATTTCAAAGAGTATGAGAAGCACTACCAAAATTTCTTTACTGGAAAATTTGGTTAGCTAGGAATAAGATAATTTTTAACAATGAAAGGTGTAAGCCATCCCAAACTGCAATACTTTAATGCCATCTCCCTTTTGTCTGAAAATATGAAAATGAGGATCAAAACCTGGGACTAAGAGTCGGATAGCCTGGAGGAGTCTTGTTTATCTCCATACAAGTTATATCAAATTGGCATCACCTCCAACAAAACAAGGTGTTTTTCACTCAAGAATGGATGATAAGGAAAGAGCCTTTGGAATTTTTGTCTTGGAAGACACAGTAGTATTCCCACCTTCTTTTCTTTGATGGAGCTTCTAAAAACATCCTAGGTGTTGTAGATGTGGGGGGAGTATCCATGATCCCTGAGGAATAAAGGTATTCCATTATGCTTTGGGGCTTGGAAATGTCTCTAACAATCTTGTGGAGGCCTATTCATTGTAGTGTGGTCTCATCATTTCCAAGGAAGAAGGAATCAGAACCTTGACAATGCTTGGAGATTCAATGTTGGTAATTAGAAAAGTGAAGGATCAAGCCAATATGGGGAGGAGAAAATCAAGTTCACTCATTCGTGGAATTAAGAGAATCATCCCATACTTCGATAAACTATCATTTTACCAAATCAAAAGGGAGCCTAATGGTGAAGCAAGGTACTGGGCCAAGGTGGCCTCCTCCCTAGATCCTGGTTCCTCAACAAAAAATGGGGTTCTAAGCTTCACCCCAATAGATTAATTAATCAAATGACACTCAATTCAATACACATTAACTATGAATCAACAACTGGAGGTAAATTCAAGATGAATGGAATGTGGCTTCCATAGCTCCCACATTTGATTTATCAATGCTTTCTCACATAAATTAAATTTCTCTCAGTGCACACTCCATTGATGTATGGGACATTGTTTAATCTGAGGTACCACTGGTTCTTCCCTCTGTTTAGTTCCACCTACATTTTGAGGGCTGGCGGAACGGTTTGTGAGCTTGTTTAGGTTTCAAGAGTGGAGTTTCATAGTGGGAGCATAAATTCTCTAGACAACTTTGAGAAGTGGTGTCCATGGGAGGAAGATTCGTGTTGTTTCATATCCTCAATGCGGGTAAATTTCATTCCTCTTGACTAGGAAATCCATGGTTCCTCAGTTTGTGTTCTATGTGCCTATTACTCTTGATAATTTGAAAGTTTTAGAAATGAACATTTGGAATAGAGACTTGTTCTTTCTTTTAGTCTATCAAAGTGTTCGAAATCAAAATTTTTGTTGAGGGTTTTTCTGGTTTGGTCATTGTCATTTCGGTTTCATTGTAAAAGGTATCTCCATTACAATCATGGAAAATTTGTTAAGCAAGTCACAAGTGGAATCCCTTGGAACTCTTGTCTAGAAGAAGTTTTAAAGTGTAGCACTGTATGTATATAATTTAGTATAGTTTTAGAGTTCTCTTTAAATTTTGATGAATGTACACGTTGCTAGCCTTGGCAGAACCCCCTTTGAAATGAATACAAATTTTCTTTTTGGTTATAAAAAAAAATGATTGTTGATGGCTAAAAAAGATAATTTAAACATAGAAAACTATACAAAAATATACCTCGCCTCTACAAGATGGCATGAATCTCTCACGCAACTGAAACTATGCATCTTGGGCATCGATAGTTTACTGTAATAATTGATCAAGGAGTAACTACTCAAGTACACTATCAACCATAAAAATCCAAATCCGGCTCTGCAAAAACAAGTGGTGGTATAGATCTTTCCCTAACTAAAGTAGTTGAAATACTACCCAATGAAGTGCATATGGTGTCCACCACCATATATGTTGCCTCAACTTTGAGATGTGATAGGTTGACTAACTCTTGGGGAAACAAAATACTCTTTCTTGACAATGGTACCAATCAAGTAGGAGGTGGTATGGTAGCATGGTCTCTACAAGCCCTAAGATGGTAATAACTACATCCCCTACCCATACCATAAAAACGTGATGGTGTGTTGGTATAGTTAGGGTCTATATGCAACAAAAACTTAGCATATATATGTATCAAAAAATATAATTCAACCTCATGATGGTGGGGGAACATGTCCCACACTCCAATACATATGTCATAAACATTAGTCACTATAACCTCAAGATTAAAATCTCAAAGTTTAAGTGGTTCCCCCCTTGCATAATGGGATCTCAAATAGTGTGATCCTCACAAGATGGTTTCTCATTGTGGTTTTTATCACCTCCAATTATCTACCCTTAACACCTCGTCCCTCCTCCTCAATATGACACTCTACTAAAGGGTACTCTATGGCCCCACCCTCCAATAGAACTCCAACAATTAATCAATGCTCTCTAGCATCATTGACATAAATAATTGAGTGTTGCTATCGTGCAAAATAGTTAAGATGTATATGCACAACTAGTTGCACTACCCACATATCTCCTCAAGGGTGATCTGTGTCACCTCATTCTCCCACAGACAAGGAGATGCAAGATGATCTTCTCCACTAGGAACTTATAAAATTTAGATGAAAAACATATACACATTAAAATCATTATTTTCTCGTGAATTCAAACTTTCAATTAAAGATATCCATAATTGAACAAAAATTAAATCCATAGTTAATACTTGAATCTTGGAACTCCTTGATGTCCTATGATGATGTATGAATACTCTATGATGGGAGAGGTGCACTACCTCTCCAATAATTGATATCACGACTACCTGAGACCGATGTCACCTTGCAGCTAGATAGTGGGGTCCTTGTGAAACTAGAAACACATATTATTCATGGATGTAATAATTCACGGTCTTATATCTTTTTAACTCGACAAAAAAACAATTATTTGTAACACATATGTGTCCTCACAAGTTGGACAAAGCACAACTCAAATCTATTTGGTAGTAGGAGCTTGAGGTTTTCCATAACTCTATGTATCACAAGGAGATGACCCTCACTCTAGAGAAGGGTCAACATCAAATAAACAAGACAAATTAGATACAAGTATCATATCATAAATCAAATCTAACAACATGTCATGAAAAAAAGAGCCTTGTGGACTCTGTTTAGATACTTTCATGGATTTTTGTTATAGTCGGTGGTTGGGTTAGATGATTTGGTATTTTTCTTGGCCTTTTATGGGTTTATATAGCTGCTTCAAATTCAACAAAAATGTATGGCCCTCATCAACCAAGTTGTTCCTCCTTATTCGATATCGAATGGTATTTTGTGTTGTTTTGATAATACCATCATCTAGATCATCACCTGGTGTTATTATTTCTTTGCTATCTTTAGGACTTCCATCATGATATTCAGAGGTAACTATCAATTCTTCTTCATCAACAACCTTTTCTTTCCTTTTTTTTACGATTTAAATTAGTTTTATCGAACTCAACAATCTCTTCATAATCTCTAGGAATGAAATCATAATTGGCCATATCTCTTTTGCGCTTTTGTTGTTTAGTCTTATTCTAAGGAACATAGGTAACCTCATTGACATTAATCTTAGCGACATCTTCATCTGTGGTTTTCATATCTTCTCTGTTTTCTCCTACAGCTTCAACTTCTGTTACTCTTTGCTTCTTTTTCCTTCATTCCTGTTCCTTATCGATATGAAAGGAACTGGTGACTTCCATGATATTTCTCTCTGTAGAATAAGTCCCCACTAACATCTCTGAAAGTCGCCTAGCAAAATCTTGTAAAAATAAAATACGTCATTTCCATTGTTAAGTAAGATTTAACAATTATCATGAAACTTATAATAATACATGCTACAAAAATAAGAATAAGCAAACTTACATTACGCATCTCAATGTCTGTCATGATCATTGCACATAATTATGTGAAATTTTCTTCCTTTTTATAATTTCTCATATTCAAACAATGTCTAATCTTGAGATAGGTCTTTGATTGTTTCACCAATGCATAAACAATATATGTTCCTAGCACCAAACATATATTGTGTAACATGCTAAGTGACTTATAGCTTTCTTGGACATGTTCTAATTCAACACAATACAAAATTATTTGCTCTCCATTGGCGGCTTTTTTGTTCTAAGAATGCTCCTAACTGGGCTTTTGGAAGCCATTACCGCAGGTCTTGTTCCAGATATATTCACATAGATTTTCTTTCCTAGCATTTGTCCTATATAAAAAATAAAAAAACACAAATTATTTAAGGAAAAAATAAAATATATGTTTTTCATGGAAAAAAACTAAAGTTAAATTAAAATTATCTAAAACTTACTTTTTCTATGACACAAAATTAAATAAAAGAACACTAAAGCAAAAATCATATACAAAAAATCAAAACCCAAAAGACTTTTAAAAAAACAAAAAACAAAAGAATTACTCATATGAAAAACATAAAAAGAAAAAAAAGTCAATTAAAAATAAAAAATACTTTTAGATAAAAAAACATTAGCAATATTTTTTTTAAAATAAACAAATTTTATAAAAATATTAAACTTTAAAAATCAAAGTTTTAATTTTATAAAACAAAATATATTGAAATTTTTTTTTTTTCGAAGAATTAAATAAAATTTAAAACTTTATATTAAAACAAAACTATTTTTTTTAAAATTTATATTAAAATTTTTAAAATGGTTTTTTTTGTTGTTTGTTGGCCGACCTGGGGAGGGCGATGCCGGGCATCACCCCTGGCGCCCGCTTGGCCAAGTCCAGGCCTGGACTTTGCCACACGGACGTCGGGGGCGATGTTCGACATCTCCCTCCCCCGACAGGCTGAACAAAAACAATTGAAATTAATTTTCATTAAAAAAACAATAATATTTAACTAAATCTATTTTATAAAATAAAATAAAAAATATTGGTGTTTTTGTTTTGGGTTTTGTACATTTTGGTTTGTTGGTCAACTGGGCCCCTGATGTTCCTGTGGCTAAGTTCTATCGTGGACTTGGTCCCAAGGTGTTGGGGGCGATGCCTCACATCGTCCAAGTGACCGAAAAGCAAAAAACACTTAAACATTTTTAAAAAACCTAAAAAAAAGACTTTTAAAAACAGTAAAACGGTATTTGTTTTAAAGTTTTTAAAAAAAAATTAGGCTTGAAGTATAGTAAATTTAAGGGGGTTTTGTCACTTTTTAGACTTTAAATGTGATAAATTTGCTAAAATTTCTTTCAAAATATATAAAAAAATTGAAAATTCATGATCTATTTAAAAAAAAATATAAAAAGCACATGAAATTTAAGGGTTTCAATGTTTTTTATAGAGAAAAAACTTAATTTGTTTTTTCCTATTAAAAAAAAAACCTCTGAAATGTGTAGTCTCTCCTTGTTTAATGCCCTTGATGTTTCTCCCTTGTAGCTTGCTTCAAAGTATTTAACGAACATTGCCCAATTGCTCCAAAATATTGAACAAACGTTGCTCAATAGTTTATGCGATGTATAAAACCAAAACACGAGTGTGCATATATAGCAAGTACTATACCACTTGTTATTTTGTTTAGTGCATATGGGATAAATTAAATAAAAGAATATTATGTATATATATCAAATATTATATAAACCATCTCTACGTTTAATCAATGTGAGATATATTATAAAAGATAAAACATAATGTAATTAATTAATTTATGATCAATTAATAGAGCAAGATTTATTTAATATTGAAGGTAAAATATTAAAGAGGAAGTTTTAGGGAAAAATGTTTGGGGAAAATTGGGAGGGAAAATTCGAGGGGGAAATTTTTGGGAAAATTTAGAGGGAACAAATTTTGGGGAATATTTGGAGGGAACAAATTTGGGGGAAAAAGTTTTGGAAAAAATTTGGAGGGAAATGTTTTGGGTAAAATTTGGAGGGAAATGTTCATTCCACAAGCTATAAGAATGCCATTTGGAGGGTGGACATTTGCACCATTCTATGTTTGTAGTGAGCAGTGATGGCTTCATCAGATAGAGAGGATTTTATTTCTGGAGCATCAACATCTTGTTCACATGCCTCCTCTTCCGAGACTGACAAATGTGGTGGGAATACTTCTAATGTAAATGAGGAGTCACATGTTTCACCTAGTGAGAAGTTTGATCATAGTGAAAGCAATGCTATTGAGCATATTGATCGGGAAATTCCAAATTCTGAAGACTTTGAAGGCACCAATGATGAAGGGGAGGAATATGGTGAAAAGGATGATGAAGATTTTCCTCCAAGTGAGGATTTCCAAGGTACTACTGATGATGATGAATATTTTCCTCCAAGTGAGGATTTTGAAGGTACCGATGGGGATGATGAAGAGTTTCCTCCAAGTGAGGATTTTCAAGGCAGTAAAGAAGATGAAGAAGATTTTCCTCCAAGTGAGGATTTCAAGGGAGTAAAGTGAAAGATGAAGATTTTCTTCCAAGTGAGGATTTTGCAAGTACCGATGAGGATAATAAAAATTTCCCTCCGGGTGAGGATTATCAAGGTAGTAGAGAGGATGATGAAGATTTTCCTCCAAGTGAGGATTCACAAAGCACAAATAAGGATAATGGAGATTTTCCTCCGAGTGATGATTTTGAAGGTATAGATGAGGAGGAAGAAGATATTCCTCCAAGTGAGGATTTTGAAGGGACTAATGAGCACAATGAAGATATTCCTCCAAGTGAGGATTTTGAAGGGACTGATGAGGATGGTGAAGATTTTCCTCCAAGTGAGGATTTTCAAGGGACTAATGAGGATGATGAAAATTTTCCTCCAAGTGAGGATTTTGAAGGTACTGACATGGATGTTGAAGGTATTGTTTTAGCACGAGAAATTAAAGGTTCCAATGAAGATGATGAAGAGTTTCCTCCAAGTGATTATTTTCAAGGTACTAATGACAATGTTGAAGATTGTCCTCCAGGTCAACATTTTGAGGGTAGTAATGATGATGATGTAGAATTTCCCTCAAGTGGGGATTTCAAAAGTAGTGAAGATGATTATGTCGATGGTGGACATTTTCTTGCAGGTGATTGTGTTGTTGATGATGATCTTGATATTTCTCTTCTCAACGATATTATCAATGAATATGATGATGGACCTAGGAATGGAGATCATGTTCTAAATCATTCAGGTGCAACAAATCAAGGTGATCAACAATCTCTTGTTCGGTCTCTTCACAATGCTATGTATGATTATAGTGAGAATGATATTCCTCCTAGTGATGATGTTGAAATAGTCGAGAGATTGCAAAGAAATATTGTGTCTAGGACGAGGACTAGACCTTTTTATGTCAATCCAAATCATTATAGTTATACAAGGTCCATGAAAGAATTTCTCACTAAATCATTTTCCATCGGTGATTTGATTTCTAGTGATTGTTGTCAAAATAATTGTTTGAAAAATATAGACTACATGTATGCCTTGCAGAAAAGGAAGAATTATTTGTCAATTAATAAGAGCATGCAAAATTCATATTTAGTGGGGTGCATGATATCTACGAAGACATGATATGATTGTCACATTGGTAATCTTTTACTTTGCAGAAAGGATTTCAAAAAATTCCACTCGATTGTTAGTCTTTGTCTATCAAGGATCCAAACAAGATTGGAAAAAGATCCTACATTTTATTCAAAGGTACATCATGGATGAGAGATTGGCCTATTAACAAACATTGCATGGTCATGGATGCAAGACTTCTTTTCCAAACATGGAGAGTCTATGCTAGATAGAGAGATAATACATATTCCAGATAATTTCTTAAGGAATGAAATCTATAATTTATACAAAGAATATGTTGAAAGTGTTGAAGGAAATCATAATTTTATTTCATATGCATATTTTACAAGAGTATGGAAGAGACAATTCAACAATGTTCGTATTCCTAAGAAGTCAAGGATGAGGATTTGCAGTATATGTGCTTCTCTTAAAGCAAGAAGAGATAAATCTAAAGGGGTAAAAAGAGGTATATATTTACATTTTTTTTTGGTTTAAATTCGATAGTTGTCAACTATGAAAACATATTATAAATATTTTCATTTTGTGTCGTGCAGATTCTATAATCAAAGAACTTCAAGAACACGGGAATCAACAATCAAGTGAAAGGCAAAAGTTGTACAAACATAGAAAGAAGTGTTATGATGCTCTAGATAAATATATGGGTATGATAATTGATGGCATGGACCATAAAAAAACACTTATGCCACATTTTGTTTGTACACCAAAACATTTACAGGAAGAGAATTTCATTCAGTTTCACTTGGTTGGTTGTATGGTTTTTAATGGAACAATGTGTCCAAGGGTTTACTTCACAACTCCAAATATTCATAATGATTCAAATCCGACCATCACCATAATTCATCATGTGATTAGTCATTGGTTTGGTAACCTTCCTCAAGTTCTATATATGCAGTTGGACAACACTAGTGATGGAAACAAAAAACAAATTGTGTTTGGATATCTCAACATACTTGTTGAGCTGGGAATATTTCAAAAGGTTAAAGTTGGTTTCCTTCTTTTTGGACACTCGCATGATCGCATTGATCAAATATTCAGTCATTTTTCAGTAACATTGAAGATGAAAATTTTTGGAAGCCTACCATCATTAATTGGCTGTATTAAGAAATCATACATTCCAGATCCTATTTTTAACATATTAGAAGAAATTGTTGACATACGAAGATTTATCTAGGGATCACACGATGAAGAAAAATGTATTGAACAACTTAATGACATTAGCTTCCAACATCAATTTTGCTTGAAAAAAGTTGATGGGCAAACACTTATATCTGTATCAACCCCGTCGTTACGACAACAAAACGATGTACAATAGGTGAATTTCTTTTTTCATTAGGATAATATAATCGTCACACAAAATTGATAGCATTGCAAGCGAGACATCATCATAACTAATAACATCACATAATCAACACATTAACACAAATAAATAGCTGCACAATATACACATCATCATAGAACTAACGATGCATAATCAACGCGTTAACATAATCAAATAGCGACGTGATTCAATGCATCACGATCAATTGAAGCGAAATACAGATAAATGATCAACCATGTCACTAGACATTTAAAGAACTACCTGCCCAACCTATCCTGCATGGTTAGGACGTCCAGGACACATAAGCAACGCTCAAGCCCATGATTCATCTGATTGATTTTGACCACTTAAGGTCTTAGGGTTGGGGACTGTTCTGAGGAACAAGGAGGTGTTTAAATCCCTTAATCAATCACAACTCATGACTCCAGTCTAGACTACCAGTCACACATAATCATTATTACAGGGCGTAAGAGTAATCTAACTACTAAAATAGTCATACATCAACTTTATTTAATGGTGCAAGAGTAAACTAATTACTAAAAAATCATACATCAACGTTATTTAGTGGCGCAAGAGTAATCTAATTACTAACCAATCATGCCGAAATTTAACCCAATCAATTAATCAACTTAATCATCAATTATTTAGGGTGCTAAAAAATTTACTTCAACATACATCATTTCAATTGATGCAATTACCAGCATGAAGCATTCCAACATAAACCACAATAACTAGAACATCCTTCTCACCTAATCATCACTTAATCAAGAGGCAACATGATATTCTATCATACTTAGAATTCTTTGAGCTATAATGGATGTGAGTGAGTAAGAGAAAATTACATAAAGAGTAGAGAGAACCGTAAGAGCAATATAATCTTAGTGTCGGAAGAGAACTAATTCTAATAATCAATAATAACTGGTCAGGTCAGATTCATTATAGTCTATCTTCAATTATCCAGAGCTTCAAGCGTCTTCATAAGGTAAAATGATCATGCAGCTTGGCTACACATTTTTATATTATGAAATGACCTTTAATAAATAAAAAGGGTAACAAGGGTTCATTACATGTATAATGTAAGAACCTATAAGAAGATCAAATCTCTGTAAGAAAACAACAAGAATTCAATACAATTTTCATATCTAATTACTAGGCTAAGAGGATTAACAAATAAACAATTGATAAATTTAAAGTTGCCTTGTATTCCTTTTTAAGGAACCCAAGATCAAGTGATTAAACACTAACAAACTTCAATACGATTCTACACATCCAAGTATAAGATTTTAAATAAGGTCAACCATGTTTAAGCAAAAAGGGAGTCCATAGACTAACATACCTATACCTTTATAAAAACCCAAGAAGACCAATCTTCTTAAACCATTCAAGAGGGTTTGATGCTACAATGATAGATCCATCAAGAAAGGTAGGAAGATAAGGAATCATTCCACTTTAATTTGTTAAGGTAGAATAATAAGGGTAAAGATAAAAACTCGCATCCCAAAACACAAAGATCTAGAGCTTCTATGTAAATACGTCGATAGTGGGTAACCCTAAAATTTGGAAAACATCACCTTCTATCCGCTGCTTTTTTATCAGTATTTCGAAAATCTCGAGTTAGTTATATCTATAATGATGGCCAAGAAAAACTTAAAGGAGGAATCCGCCCAACGTGACATGCAAGCACGCATAACTCCTCAAGGAAATTGGCAGACTTTGGAAGGAGTTCCTTCCAGAATGATGCTTGCCTGGCTGTGCTACAATCTCATGAACTTCAGAGAGTGTTACAACCTAGAGGAGAGATATTGTTCATGCTGGGGATACAATTCACTGCTAGTAAGGCTGGGTAAGAAAATATGGGTAAACTGCTTAATACCTACCTATGGATGCTCTGATGTTCAATTACATGTAGTTTACTATCCCAATCCCCAGCCTCATGCAATTGAATTCATTCGCCCTGAGCGCTTGCTTAGCCCAAGATGTAGAGTTATTGTTCCAATTTAAGTTCTTACTAGGGTCCAACGACAATCATAGTAGTAATAATGGGATAGATAGGGATAGCTCACATTCCAGCAAGACTGGAACGATTTAAAGAGTCGTGAATCATTTTTCTTAAGCTTCGAAGGGAGAGAGACTCCTTCGTTCTGTTATTCTGTCAGATCAATGGTAGGTAGTGTCTAGTAAATGTAGGGCTCCAGGGTGACATACATTTGGTGATGTCCACCTTATACCTCCTATGCATGTATCTCCTTAAGAGGACCAGATTGGAACATAGAAGATCACATAAGGGAAGCCACATATCCAAACAAGCTTAGGTAGCACCCATCCAACGTTGAGGCAAGGTCCAACAAACCCCACCCAAGCATTTCCTAATTCCTATCAATCACCAATCTTAAGGGACCATAAGGAGGAACCGATTGGTCGGGGCTACACGCTTTCTAGCACACCCATGGCACATATTTATAGTTTCCATTCATGGAAAGATACAAATGGTTCATAGTGTGAACATGGGGCCTTTTAGGGCACTTCCTAGCCCTTGACCGACCTCCAAGCTAGATTTCGCTTAGATCTGAGTGTCAAATCCTGTTGGGGGTCGGACTGGAAGTGGTTGAGAGGCCGAAAAGATTCATAAATGCGTCGTTCATGTGAAGTACGCGGATTTTTTTGTAGACAGTCGCGCATTCTGTGCACGATGCGTGATTAGGGCTATGTTGGCTCGCGCATTCTGTTCACAGTGCACGCGCTTCCTTTGGTGAATTTGCGCACTTTAATTTTTGAACAAAGTGTATAGTTTTGTGCCTTTTTGGTGGATTTTGATGCTGTAGGTGTACTCCTCAAGGAAATTGGCAGTATTTGGAAGGATTTCCTTCTAGAACATTGCTTGCCTGGATGCGCGACAACCTCACGAACTTCAGAGAGTGTTACAACCTAGAGGAGAGATATTGTTCATGCTGAGGATATAATTTACTGCTGGTAAGTTTGGGAAAGAAAAGCTGGGTAAACTGCTTAATACCTACCTATGGATGCACTACTATTCAATTACATGTAGTTTACTATCCCAAGCCCCAACCTCATGCAATTGAATTCATTCACCCTGAGTGCTTACTTAGTCCAAAATGTAGAGTTATTGTTCCAGTTTAAGTTCTTACTAGGGTCCAACGACGATCATAGTAATAATAATGGGATAGATAGGGATATCTCACATTCTAACTAGAGTGGAACGATTTAAAGAGTCATGATTCATTTTGCTTAAGCTTTAGAGGGAGAGAGATTCCTTCATTCAGTTATTATGTCGGATCAATGGTAGGTAGTGTCTGGTAAATGTAGGGATCCAGGGAGACATACATTTGGTGATGTATGCCTTCTACCTCCTATGCATGTATCTCCTCAAGAGGACCAAACCAGAACAGAGCAGATCACATAAGGGAAGCCACATATCTGAACAAGATCAGGTAGCACCCATCCAACGTCGAGGCAAGGTCCAACAAACCCCACCCAATCATTTCCTAATGCCCATCAATCACCAATATTATGGGACCATAAGGAGGAACAGATTGGTTGGGGCTACACGCCTTCTATTGGATCTTACCTAACAACTGATCGTTTCAACTGTATATACTCCGAAATCTCGAGGGTGATTACACTAAGCCTTTGTTTAACCATGCAGATTATGTTGGGAGGATTACAGAAGTAAGGGCCAAGGGCCTCGTTTATTACCCGTAGCTCGTAGCATTCCACCCAATTCTATATCGAGACCAAGCATATGAACCAATGGGGTAGGTACGAAGATGCGATCTCAGAAGGACAATAAAATTAAGATCAGTCATTAAGGAAATATTTTTGCACTTTTTACTGATTCAATCAACGAATGAAAAACAAAATATTAACATTAAAAACCCCACAACGCTGTAAAAAAGTTTTAAATCTCAGAGATCAACTCCAATCCGTGGACGCAAGGGTTATTATTTCTTCAAGATTTTCCCAAGCACCACACTATAATGCAATATTCTTCTAGACATACCATACAGGAAACATTCACTGCATCAAGCTATCATTGAAATGAAAATCAATTTAAACATTCTTGTATGCCATTCAATGGCAACGACCTTATAAATTCGTAATTAGTACATATATATACATCTAATAACAACCATTATTCAATTCCAATAATTTAAGGGAAAACAAAGATCAATCTAACTTATTGGACTCAAGAACTATCAAGGAGCTTGCTAATTCATTTCATAGTTACAATCACAGATTATGGTGAAATTATAGAACCGCTATTATGAAAGTAAATTAACACAAATTCCATTCACAATGAGAGTACGGTAACAGATGACGACGAATCAAATATGTTCTTCCGTGATGACACTCCTTCTGATTTTTTGCTTGCTAATCGTTGAGACTTCATCTGTGCCTCCCAGCCAACACTAGGGGTACTCTTCTTCCCCCTTAGCCCCCTGAGTTGCAAAGGCTCACCTCGCAAGGTAGAGCCACCACTCTCTCTCAAGCTGGGTATCCCAACTCTTACAAGTAAAACCAGTAAAAAATTATGTAGCATAACTTTACCCATAACCAATGTGATTCCCCCAACTCTCTAGACCATTTTCTTTATAAGAGTTTCCTTAGTGACACATCCCCTACTTGCACAATTAATTTTCTTTTTAATTAATAATTTAGAAGTTATTTCGCTCATACACTTGTCACCATATCCCCAAGTTGCACAAGTAATTCCACATTTTATTTAATTAACGTCAATTTCCCTCACCCTTACTAAAAGTGCTCCTTAAATCACTCCTATTTGTCTCTTTATTCTCCATTTCCCATTTAATGACTGACACCTTACTAATTCTGAGTTGAGTTAAAATATTATTTGTCTCTAGTTAGACTAGTGATAACTAGACTCTAGATACCCTTCTATGCAGACACATTCTTTCATGTTTATTTATTTCTTATTTAAAAAACCCCTTTTTACATTTTCTTGCACACATGTGCGTTATGTCAATCTTTAAATGTAATTTACCCCCCTTTTTAATTCTTAACTTGTTTTACTTCATTCCTTTTTTTTTTTAATTTATAATTTAGTTTTAGACTTCTTACCAAACTTGGACTTAGGCTTAAACTTTCACTTGGGATTTACAATTAATAATTTCAATCCTTAATTAATTAATTAAATCCGACAATGCTTAAATACTTTACAAGGTTAATTATTCGCTCAAGGTTTTCTAGGCCAACTAGATTCATTGACTTAATTTTATTTACACGACATGCCCTTCAAGACGCACTCCGTGCTCCAAGGGTCCCACTCGCCTTTGACTGGTTTTGGTGGTTGTCCAACCCTTGGAGTCAACACTCCATTCGAGTGACCTTGTGATAGACCAAGGGATTCTAAGGAATAATGACCTTGCCTTATTGCGCGCCCCTTAGAAATCTTCATGAGCAACTGACTTAGTCTACCTTCACAACATCATGGACTTCTCAAACTAGGTAATCATTAACCTACAATTCGAACCATGGCGGGAGTGCTAGTAGGCTATGACAGGGACACTGCCACACCTCTCCCTCAATATTTGGTCTATGTGCATGGCTCCTTTACTCCTTATGTGAGTCAGATTAGCAGTCAATTTTCAGCCTACACCCATCAAAGGAACAATGTCAATGTTCCATATACAAAACCATACTATAATTGATCATATGTCACATATGCATAAAGGAAATACTCAAATCAATACAATCCACTCCCTGACTCAATCAAGAGTCCAAGGAGGTCCATCGATGCCATCGACATCCACAATCTGTTAAGTGTCCTGTACACTCAGGGAAACTCGTCAATAACATCTGTCAATAAGCATATATCAAATAACATTAAATCATAATCCATCAACACCATTATAAGAATCCATAAGCGAAACAACTAACCATGTACTATAACCGGATCACTTGCACACAAGTGTCCTCAAAGAATAAGTCAATAACCTGTGCTCACAAGAGCGAGATGTTACAATATGGGGCAAGAAGTATTCAACTACGTAGAATGGGGCTTTCATCAGGTTTGACATTTTTGAAGTTCATTCCAGATCATCAAATATTTGCATCAAAGCTAATGTTAATACAATCAGTTGCTGAAATCCATAATGCATGAAGGCGTAATAGAGATGTAGATTATTCTGAATGCTTGGAGGAAATAAAAAAGTCAATTAAAGATACATATGAGTACTTTGATGTTGTTGATTCTGTTTGGTGGGAGTCTTTTTCCAATGATCAAAGTGACAGAATTTCAAATTCAACAAATGAAAATACATTTTTGAAGACTCTATTTATTTGGCCACAAAATAGGTCAAATGAATTTGAAGAAAGAAACATTGTTGAACAACAGGAATCTCATGATGCTATTGAGTTTTCACAGGTAGAGGAAAGATAAATGTATATTAGTTCTAGAAGATCACGTGCACAACGTGAAGACATGGAAGATCTTTACAGGGGTTCAACACAAGATATTAAGGAGGGTTTCATGATTGCAGTCTTAGCGAATGAAGATCCACATGGTTATCCATTCTAGATTTCAAAGGTTATACAGATCAATAAAGAAAATGAAGATGTTATAGCAGTTGAAGTGCATTGGTATGCAACAAGTACACACCCATTCAATGGTGTGTACAAGCAAGAAATGATGTTCAGAGAGAAATAAAACAACAGAAAGAGAAAAATAAACGGTCAAATTATAATTCGTCGTCGCACTAACCTCTTAAAATTAGAGGATGTTGACATACTTATCTATGACTTCAATTTGAAAAAGAGAGGAACTCTTCGCTCCAGGACCATAGATATTATCAAGAGGTTGCTGCCACAAGAAATAAGTGCAAGACGAGATTCTGTTGAACCTAGTCATAAATCAAAGAGGATTTTGACATCTGAAATGTTGGGCATACATGTAGACTCAGATGGTGCACTCATTTATAATAGATAAGAATATGGATCATCTACATTTTCATCCAGTCATTCATCTGAAGACAATGTAGATTACGATGGTGTGTCAAAATCCATGGATGAATTTGATTAAGTGTATGAAACATTTTATGTATTTTTTTTTATCAATATGATGTTTGTATGGTAACCATAAATGAGTATTCTTAGTTACATTTGATCTTACATGACGTTATGAATCATTTTTATGTTTTATGAATTATATGTTTTTATTATGGAGAATATATAACAAATTTTTTTAGCTCTTCTATTTTGAATATGGACAATGTAAAGAAATAATTTATGTTTCATTAAATGTAATTTGTATAGACTTGTTTATTTAAAATAAAAAAATATTTCAAAGTTATGTTGAATGTTGACATCTGAAATGGTGATATTTTCCTGCCATTATGTATTATCTTGTGGTTGGTGTGATAAACTAACATTAAAAAAGTAAATATTTAAGGGTTGATTTTATGATTTGGTTTATAGCAGTGATAATGTTTTACACCACTTTAAAAAATGTGTTAATTTTTAGGTTTTGGTTGCAATGGTACTTGTCGCACTAGGAAAGGTTTCAAATGAGGTATAATTTTAACACTTAGAAAAAAAAAACAACATTTTTCTATCAGTAACACCATTCTTTGATTTAGGTGTTGATTTAAAGGCTTTTATGAGCAACTGTACACATGTTTTAGGCCATGCTTGAAAAAAAGTTGTAATTTTAACCTAAAAAAAAAGGGTGCTACCAGTAGCACCATTTTTTGAGTTGAGGGTTAATTTTGTGGTTTTTAATGCAAAAATATGGGTTTTAAGGGCTAGAGTTATCGTTTTGAGGTCATAGTTCTCGTTAAGTTGTTAATATTGTTATTGGGAAACATGAATTTTTTCCATTTCAATTTTCTGCAATTTGGGTTTTGTTCCTTGTGCCTAGCGCACCTCTTAGCCACTAGGGAATCCCCTCTAAAGGGGTATTTCTTCTTGTTGTAATAAACTTACATATTTAACCATTAGGGCTACATAAACCCTAGTCTCTTGATCTCCAATAACTCTCAATTCAACCGCTAAAATTTGCTAAGTTTTTGCCCACATAATCTAATGATCATAGCACATTTTTTGGTAGACTTTTGGAAAGTTTTGATGGTTGAATATCTTGCTGTAATAATTCATTTGTTACAGCCATAAGGATGATTATTATCTCTGTAGAAAGTATTTACTACAACCTTGCATTTTGTGCTAGTATCTTGCTCCTTTAATCTTGAGTTTCACTTTATTTTGCTAATTTATCTCTTACATCATTTACTTTATTTCTAACACTTGTTTCAGTAGCTAATTGTGCCATTTCATTGCTGATATATATTGCTACTAAATGCT
>ML779492.1:641708-653888 GCA_009831015.1 Picea engelmannii | reverse complement strand
TATGAAACCGTTAATCTGGATAAATCTAAATTACTGATGTTGCTGTAACGAAAATCAATAGTATGCTATGAAGTTAATGTTTTCAGTTATTAAATAAATTGTTTATGGAAATAAATACTGTTTAGAATTATTCGGATGTTACAATGGGAATCTATTCAGAGATTGCCTAAAGAATGAAGAGAATAACCTAGGAAAAACGGGAGAGGAAGAAGATAAGGAATGCTTTAAGAAATTTTCAAGCAAAAGAATAACTGGAAGGAAGCAAAGAAAATCAACTCAGGGGGTTAGTAATCCACCCAATAGATTCCAAGCCCTTGTAGAGGAACAAGGAGAAGAGAACAATGGGGAAGACCCCTTAGATAGTGGAGAAGGAAATGAAACATAACTGAGTTAGAAGACTGAAGCCTAAAAAAGGAGGAAAACAAACACACAATTGAACCAAATGGAAATTCAGGAGAAAGTAGAAGAGATAATTGATATAATTGCAACAAAACATAACACACATGGATTAGATGAGGAAATGACAACTAGAGACATGGAGCTCGAAGACCTAGTTATCGATATGTCGGCCTTGGTAGCAAAGCATGGGGAGCAACATATTCATAATCATTTAGAGAGCCAACTAAGACAACTTTAGAAAGATCTAATAAAAAGGAAAGGGAAAGTTGGGAATGCTCCTCAAAAAAATACATTGTCAAGAGGACTAGGAGTCAAAACTAATCCCTTGAAAGCTCAGAAGAAGACAAGAACATAGGAAAAGAAGAGAGGTAGGAAACCATCCACAAAATTTCTAGAAGAAACAAGAAATTTATTGGTAAAATCAAGGAAAACAATGGGTATCCTAGAGAAGTACTTCTCCAACTGACCAAAATTTTAAAATGAAGATTATATATTAGAGTATAAGAGCCCTGAATGTTCCCTCCTAGCATGAGATTCTCAAGAAACATATCGACTAGGAAAAACCAACTATAATGATACCGCAAGAGACTAAGAGTAATAAGGAATCAATGATGCAGATAGCCTAGAAAATATGGAGATAGTGTAAAGCGGAGATAGTAGAAGAAAAAGGAGGATCAAGTGGTATGACACTTCCGTTGGGACCTAAACTAATTCACACAGATATATTGTCGACTATTCCAAAACTTATATCTTAGCCAAATTTTGTTTTATAGGTTCTAGAGAGTGGGGGTATTTAACAAATGCTTACGACCCCTTCAATCCTTCAATGAGGATGGCCTTTTTAGACTCCATCTATTCCCAGGGTATGCTTTTGAAGGACATAACTTGGATTCTTGGAGGAGATTTTAATATGATTACATCCTTTCAAGATAAAAAGGATGGTCTTAGGAAGCTAGAAGAAAAAAGTGAAGCATTTAAGGAAACCATAGATAAATTGAGGTTGAGTGACATCCAAACTAACAATGGGATGCAGACCTGGAACAACAAAAGAGGAGGACTCCACCAAATAGTGATCAAACTCGATCATTTCCTAGTCTCCAAGAGTATGATTCAAATTGGACAATCAATATCCACATAAATATTATCCTACACAGGATCGGACCACTGACCCATCCTTCTCTCTTGGGAATGTAATGACCCCCCTAGACCAAAACCATTTCTATTTGAATGGTTTTGTATGGAACATTCAGATTTCTTACAAAATATTAAAACCTGGTGGCAGGATAGATCAAACCTGGGACAAACAAAAATGTATCGTTTCCAGCAGAAGTTGAAACATGTCAAGCACATGATAAAAATCCGAAATAAAGAAGTCTTTGGGAACATATTTGAAGCAAAGTTATTGTTCGAAAAGGAAATGGAGATGTTGTAGAGAGAAATTATACAGAATGGAAGCTCAAAAGACCTCGCCATCGAAGAAAGATAGCTAAAACTAGAAATAGATTAGAGAGAGAAACACGAAGGGATATTGTGGAAGCAAAAATCTAGGATTAGATGGCTAAGGGAAGGAGATAAGAACACCAAATTTTTCCATAACTCCCTCCTCAAACAAATAAGAAGAAATAGGATAAGACTCTTAGAAACTCAATAGGTGAAAAGTTAGAGAGACGTGAGGATATGGAGGCAGAGCTGGTAAATCATTTTAGTGGTCTCTTGAAAGAACCGGAGGAAGATTGTGAAGTTGCAACTCAATCCATTGTCAACTCTATTCCGACCCAGGTATCTCATTAGCGTAACCATAATCTAATGTTCCCTAACACTATGGAAAAGGCAGATCAAACGATCAAAGAAATGGCGGGTAGGTAATCCCTTGAGCCTAATGACTTTACCATAGATTTCTTCCACACCTTTTGGCCGATCATAGGGAAAGAGGTCTGGGAGGTGGTTGAGGAATCCAAAATTTCAGGCACAGTGTTACAAGCTTTCAACTCAACTTTTCTAACGTTGATCTTGAAGGAGCATGAAGCAAACAAGGAAGATAAGTACAAGCCTATATCTTTATGCAATGTTATCTACAAAATTTTCTCCAAAGTAGTTTCTAATCATTTAAATCCAATCATGAACTTGGTCATTTCCCCAGAGAAAGGGAGGTTTGCAGAAGGCAGGAAAATTCTTGACGACATTATCCTTTCTCACGAGTCTATTCATTCTCTAAAAAGAAACAAATTCTTGATGGCATTATCCATTTTCATGAGTCTATTCATTCTTGACGACATTAAAGTACAGACGTAACTGAGCCCAATTTAATCAACTCGTTGTTTGTCTCAGCTCTTAGAAAAAAATTGTTCCTACAATGCTCAGTTAAAATGGAGGTGGGTGTCCATGGTTTCACCCTCGGGTTCCCTTGCTTTTTTTTTTTTGTGTCGCCATCGTGTGAGTGCTTTAATTATTCCACTTATTGTAAGCTTTTGAAAAAGCCTATATCAACAGGTTCCCTTGCTTTTTTTGGTGTCGCGATCGTGCGAGTGCTTTAATTATTCTACGTACTGTAAGCTTTTGACAAAGCCTATATGAACGAATCATTTCAATGATGTAGGTAGCCTCCCATGAGATGAAATGATGGTATATGGATTGTTTTCAAAAGTTTATTTCATTAAATTTGGTTTATTAGATTTTAATAAAGGTAATAATTTAAGTGAAGATTTGATATTTTTACGTTAATTTCATAAGATTTGGTGTCTTTATGTCAATACCACTTAAAGCATAGGTGGTTTTGAGTAGAGTTTGAAGTAATCTTAAAAGCATCTTGTCTTCCATGTTGTTTATCTTATTCTTGTACAGTAGGTACCTAGTCATAGACGTGTTCTTAATAAGGTAAACAATGGTTTTTATGAGGAGGGTGTATTGCAACCTTTAATTTTGAGATAATAAGTTATAAAACACTTTTGGATTTGTTCTATCTTTCTCAATGATTCTTTAAAGATGTTACAATTCCAAACTTCACAATCATGTAAGATAACATGAGTGATGAGAGTTTCAAATAGGAGTTTCTTATTATATCATAGTTAAAATTCCATTCATTTACAACTCTTTTCAAGTCCATAATAAGCTTTCCATCTTCCATTTATTTTTTTGTCAATGTTATAGTTCAAGTTAAGTTTGTGATGAAAATCAATGTTTAAAATATAATAAAAGATTAAGTTTTTATTTATGTAATACATTTTCAAATTTTTATTTGATTAAATTACTTCTAACACGTTATTAATAGTGGTACAATTTATGATATTATAGTAAGATTTTTTCAATAAAATATTTTTTATCGTGTTTAAAATATAAAAGATATTTGTATTGTCACTATTCAATCATATACATATTATTTAGGATAATTAATAAATTGTGATAATGATAATGTCATTATTAACTTTGAGATACTTGACATGATCTAGTTGGTTTCTCTTGATATTCATTATGATGAATTGTGTATTATTGAATATTTTAATTATGTGAAGTAATGACATTTTAAAACGTAACCCCATACACTACAATGTGAAAATCCACCATAGAGAATTTAGACAACTTAATACTAAAGAAAATAAAGGGAAAACACAGCGTAGCGTAAGGGGAGCGGAAAAGGGTTGCTAAGAGTAAGTGAAAGTGAGAAATGCAGGGGAATTGATGATATGAGTAAATATAAGAAGATGAGAGAAATGTGGATGACTCTCTAGATGATTTTAGGGGCTAAATTTCGCCAATGGGCTAATTTTCCATGGTTTTTCCCAAAAAAGATTCACCAATTTCCATTTTTTTCTAAAAACTATTCACCCAAATTCCATAGAATAAAATTATTTTACCTTAAAAATTGACAAAATTGATAAAAACTATATTAAATCCTTAGAAATTTGAATATTTTTACAAAAATATCGTAGGCATTTTTAATTTTGCATATTAATTACTAGTAAGATTAACCGATATTTCTACATTTTAATATAAATTTCCATCCTTAAAAATTATCCCTCCATGACTCTTTTAATATTGTAGTCCCTCAACATTTTTGAAAACGTTGTTTCCCCTAAATTACTCTTAAAGTAATAATGAGAGTAAACCTTAATTTGTCTATCTTAAAAAAAAGTTGAAATTAAGTTATTGTTAAAGTAATAATGCACGTGAACCTTAATTTGTCTCACCTTTGGAAAACGTTTTCCAAATTGAAAATTATTGTATTTAACCTTTAGAAAAAGTTTGAATTACAATCGAGTGAGTCTTAATTTGTCTCATCTTTAGAAAAAGTTGGAATTATTGTGTTTAACCTTTAGAAAAAGTTTGAATTACAATATCATTATGTTTGTTATTTAGAAAAAGTTGATGCAAAGTGTTACGACTTTACCAACTATAATAATTAAACTTTAAAATATTTTAATTTGGGTGTGTTTAAAGAGAGTGGCATCATATAATGTTATAATGCTGGAAATGCACGTGAAAATATATTTTTCATATTTTTGCAGAGGAAAAATAATATAAGTGTTATCATTCTTTGTTCTATAAGTTTGAAATAATAAAAGGATAAATGAAACTTTGATTATTTGATTATTTGCGGATGAAAATTACATTAATTAGAACAACAATTTTTCATGTAAAAATATATTTTTTCATATTTTTTTAAAATAATATAAGTTTCATCATTCTTTGTTCCTTTGTTCCAATAAGTTTGATATAATAAAAGGACAAATGAAACTTTGATGATTTTCCTCATTTTGGATGAAAATTACATCAATGTTTGAAAAAAACAATTAAAACAATAATAATTAATAAGATTTAAGTTTTGCGTAGGTAAGAAGGATTTGACGACGAGTCTCAAATAATGCAATTGTGCAACATAACTTTGATTTTATTATTATAGGTTTATATAAATATTAAATATTAAAATAAGTTAAATTTATAATAAATTAATAAATGAAAATTTTAATTAATTTTTAAATATCTAAATCAATTCAACATAACTTTGATTTTATTATTATATGTTTATATAAATATTAAATATTAAAATAAGTTAAATTTATAATAAATTAATAAATGAAAATTTTAATTAATTTTTAAATATTTAAATCAATTTAAAATAGATTAAAATTTTAAAGACAAAATTGTGTGATGCATGGAATTTAAATTAGACACAAATAAGATTTATTTGTTACTAAATTATTCTATTATATTAAAATTCTTCCACAGAGCTATGGTGCATCGTCGCCATGTCAACAGAATCACCCACTTAGAGGACAGCCAGGGCAACCCAGTCAGAGAACACTCTCAAATTGAGGTTGAGCTGATAAACTACTACCAGGACCTTCTAACGGAAACCAAGGAGGACAGAACAACAACCATCCAAAGAGTCACCAAACACATACCCTCGTTGGTAACCTCAGAGAAAAACGTCGCTCTAACATGGCCCATCACCCGAGAGGAAGTGGATCAAGCAGTAAAAGTTATGCCTCCAAGAAAAGCCCCTGGCCCTAATGGGTTCACCACTGATTTTTTCCACCACTGCTAGGACCTAGTCAGGAAAGAAATATGGGAGGTAGTAGAGGAATCGAGAGCATTAGGCCTAGTCCTACCAGCTCTCAATGCCACCTTTCTCACCCTCATTCCGAAAGAAGAACAGGTCACAAACCCTAAAAAGTTCAGACCCATTGCCCTATGCAATGTTATCTACAAAATCATAACGAAGGTGGTGGCCAATCGACTCAAACTTATATTGACACATGTCATCTCCAAGGAACAAGCATGGGACGTAGAAGGAAGACAAATCATGGACAGCGTCATCCTGGCTCACGAGGTCATCCACTCCCTCAAGACTTCAAGGACCCCAGGTATGCTAATCAAACTTGACCTTTCAAAAGCTTTCGACAGGGCCAGCTGGCAGTACCTTCGGGCTGTCTTAGAATCTTTTCGATTCGATTAGTGTTGGGTGAACTGGATCCTAAATCTCACCTCCTTAGCCTTCTTCTCCATCCTAGTGAATGGGGTTCCGTCCAGGCCTTTTTCACCTTCTAGGGGTATCAGGCAAGGGGACCCCCTCTTGCCCTTCTTGTTTATACTTATGGCGGAAGTCCTGGGACGTTACATCAAGGAAACAGTCATCGACAACTCTCTCAAAGGCCTACCCCTGCACAACATTCAACCAACACCCTCTCAAAGTCAATTTGTTGATGACACCCTCCTTCTGAACTCCCCAACGGTCCGGGAGGCCAACCAGCTCAACTCTATCCTCTCTGAATTCACTGAAGCCTCAGGCATGTCTCTCAACTTAGACAAATCCAAACTCTACTTTTTTAACACACCGGCTTCTATTCAGATCCACATTTCCAGACTTCTAGGAATACCCAAGAGCTCCCTTCCGTCCAACTATTTAGGTGTTCCCCTCACGGGTGCGGCTGCCAGATCCATTTCCTAGGATAACCTTCTCCTTTCCATATCTAACAGGCTAAGCAATTGGACCTTTAGACCCCTCAACATCGCTTCTAGGCTGGTCCTCCTTAAGTCCGTCTTGCAAGCCCTACCTACTTACCTCTTCACCGCCCTTGCTGCTCCAAACAGGTTATCAGAGCCATCAAGAACCTCCAGCGAAACTTCCTCTGGCATGGTCACCAACCTAACAAGAAATGGGCTCTAGTAAATTGGGATAGACTCTGTACACCAAAAATCCTAGGAGGATTGGGACTCCGGGATCCAAGGAAACTCAATCAAGTAATGGGAGCCAAAATCTGGTGGCGATGGCTAAAAAATCCAACAGCCGCCTGGGCGCAAATGTAGAAGCAAAAGTATGCCCCCCTCACACTAGATAATAAGCTAATTAGGCACAATAACCAAATTCAGGGTTCCAATATCTGGAACATAGCTTGGAAAAATTGCACGCTGGTTCAAAATCATGCCTTATGGGAAGTCCGAAATGAAGGAAGCGCCATGTTCTGGCAAGACTCGTGGAAACAATTCAAACCCCTGGACGAAATGGAGGAGCTAACAAATCTCAAACGAGCTCTAAACCAGGATACCTCCCTAAGGGTAAAGGATCTCTAGAAACCTCAGGAACAACGACATCAATGGCACTAATGGAAAATCTCCAATCAGGATCTCGGAGTCCTAGAGAATCTCAATCTGCAGAACTGGCAATTTCAAGCTAACCGCCAGAAAATACCCAACAAAGAAGGGTCGGACATCCTCAGATGGGGGTATTCCACGGATGACACTTTCTCAATAAAGGAATCTTACTTCCTACAGGGAAATCATCAAGATAAAAACAAGGAGCCCATATGGAACAAAGTAT
Source organism: Picea engelmannii (assembly GCA_009831015.1). Lineage (NCBI taxonomy): Eukaryota > Viridiplantae > Streptophyta > Pinopsida > Pinales > Pinaceae > Picea > Picea engelmannii. The sequence continues at coordinate 646,174 of ML779492.1, read as the reverse complement.
GGAACCCCGCTCTCTGGACCAAGGTTTCCACCTTCCTATGGCTTGTGGTACACAACTGAGCCCTAACCTAGGACAACCTCAAGAAAAGAGGCTTCATTGGACCATCTTTTTGCGTTCTCTGCCACCAACAAGAGGAAACCAAAGAACATCTCTTCAATGGCTGCCACTTCAGCCAACAAATTTGGGACCAAGGAGCACAAATAATGCGCAAATCCAACCAACATCGGAGCAACATCAATGACACAATTGAGAACTGGGACTCTATCACTTACAATAATCCCCTTCTGAATCACATCTGGCAGCTTCTACCAGGGTTCATTCTCTAGCAAATCTGGAAGAAAAGGAACAAAAGAATCTTCCACTCCCAAGCTTCCATGCCAGATACCACCTGGGAGAAAATAAGCTCACTAATCAAGGAAACTATCAGAAGTAAATCCTGGAAAGAAGAGGACCTTAAATGCAACCCAGAGGAACAATGCATTCTTCAAAGATGGAAACCCATTCTAATCAATCAACTAGCACCAAGGATACACAAGCACCAACAAACTAGTCCAACCACCTGGTCCCCCCCTCCAACAAATTTCATAAAGATAAACTTTGATGGGGCTTCCAAAGACAACCCGGGACCAGCGGGATATGGAGCAGTACTTAGAAATTCCAATGGCAAGATCCTATGTCTCATTGCAGGTTTCCTAAGGGAAACAACCAACAATGTGGCAGAGCTAACATGATTATTGAGGGGTCTCCAAACAACGATTGACAAATATCATCACAAGATTATCTTGGAGGGGGACTCTCAAATTGTCATCAAGCTAATCACCAAGATTCTTCATGGAGGCAATCCTTCAAAAATCTCACCAAGTTGGCGACTCTCTGGATTGCTAGAGGACTTTACCCACCTCCTCCAACCCAATCTCAACATCATACCCTCCCACGTGAAGCGATATGCAAACAAGACAACGGATTTCCTAGCAAATGAAGGAGTAGAAATGGAAACTGAACACTTCTGTTGGGAGGCCCACATCTCGGAAGACTCAGACATCTCAACTCGGTGCCAAACCTTAGCCACCAGAGATCTCCAACCCCCAGATGGGGTGCCACGTTGCAGAGCAGAGCCACGCAGGACAACGTCGGGATGCACCATTAATAAATCCACCAACGACCATTCCCTCAGCAATTAACCAAGCATGAATCTGTGCAACAAAATCCAGGCGATGAGCCCCTTCGCGCAAGTGATCGGTACAGTGCACCAACACACTTGGAAGCAAGCCTTAATGGCCATGGCGGTCGCTGTTGTCCTCCTCCTTATCACCCGCCTTGACAACATTGAGCGACATTCGCCCATCGCAGCGTCGAGTGCAGAGTTAATTTTAGCAGAGCAGCAGTTTGCAGGCCCACTGGAGCTCTGGAGAAGAGCCTTCCACTCGCAAGGAACCTTGGTCATCTCTAGGGTCTCCACTATGCCCAAAGCATGAGGCAAGCTACGCAGGGGTGCAACTTAGTACACAGTCGAATCTCGCTACCAGAGACAGAAGAAATTTGAGCAGGTGTTAGCCATGGCGTCCTTGCAAAGGCGTAGGAAACCACGAATGCCTCCAATGGCGTACATGGAAGAGATTGCTCTGGAAGACACCATGCAAGGCTATCGCAAGCTCTCTCTATTCACAGTCCCGGACAATTGGAATCTACCCACTGATTTTGGCATCGATGACAAGATTCTGCCTTCGGGCAAATTGCTTGGTTCTAGTGCAAATGGCCCAGCGGAGAATTTTACCACCTGCTATGTTGAAGAAGAGACCCCGTCCTACACACAAGGAAGCAGAGACTCACCCCCTGGTGCACCTATGGATGAGGTGACCCAGGTTTCCAACCAACCGGCACATCACGATTGCACAACACATGCAAGTGAGGGAGCAACAGGGCCCATTCCCTCAGCCTCCGTTGACGGCCACTGGCAGGACCAGCACCCCTTCACCAATTCGGGGTACCTAGCTCTAATCTTTGATATGTGAAGCCTGTTGGACGACCAAATCTTTCGCATCGCCCGAATCGACCATCGACTTGACATGCTGTTTGTTGCTCATTCCAGGACTCTCCCTAAACAACAATGCCCTATGTGTGCACAAGTTTACGCGTTTCCAATAGGATGGTGAGCACGGGGACGAGGACGAGCTGACCGGATAAGAGGTTCAATGATGTTCTTGGTTAGAAATTTTTTTCTGTTTCCGAACCAGGCTTTCGCCCAGTTAGATCTTAGCTATGTTGCAACTAGTTTTTTGGCTTATAGTTTAAACTTAATGGCTAGACGTCCTGGTTTCCTTCGGGTAGGACGGTACTCTGATAGTTTTGTTTGTTGGGAAACAAATGGCATAGGATGCCCAACTGTCTCGGTTTCCTATTTAGGCAGGACAACTGACATCATAAACAGTCACTGTAACTTGATATTGATAATATAACAGGTTCTATCCTTTTTTACTTAAAAATAAATAAATTATTCTATTATATTAAAGTAATGGTATCAACTTTAACTTGCTTAATAAAATAATGGTATCAACTTTAATTATTGTAAGCTTTAGTGCATGGGTCCATCCATTTTTTAATCATTATACTTGTGTGTAACTTTTATAAAAAAGTTTATTCCAACTAGTTGTAGAGTAGGTTTTAAATTAATCCCCGGATTTAACATTTTGAAAATTTTATTTAGTTATTTAAACATTGAAATTTAATTTTTGGTAGGTTTTAAATTAATCTTCATATTGATTTAAGAAAATTTTATTTAATTATTTAAATTTTAAACATTCACTTATTAATTGGGTAAACTTAAATATATTTTTTAATTTATTTTAAGAAAAGAAAAAAATAATAATCGTGGGCATTTGCAAATGAAGATACAATTTAAAAAATATATAAAGAATTAAAAATTAAAATAACAAAATATATTTCAATATTTTTATTAGTTAATAAAATGTTTATATTATAACTTGCATCTATAATTTAAATATATGTATGTATTTAAGTATAGACTATTTTTATTAGTTAATAGAACGTTTATATTATAACTTGCATCTATAATTTAAATATATGTATGTATTTAAGGATAGACTCTTCTTGAAATCATAAGACTTCTACTTAGCCTTAATGATGATGCAAAACAAGGATAATGAGTATTTTGGAGATATAGATAGGGGATGAAATAAACATTTTTGGTTATAGAGTAAGACCTTAAAGTGTTTATTCTTGGCTAAGTGCTATTCTTCCTCAAATATAAAGAAATAGGCTAATGAACCAAGACCTAGAGGCATCCATCAAAAACAAAAGTCTATCCTGGTTGGGTTTTGTTTCTACAAAATGATACAGTGGTAAGTCGAGGTAAATGTGAGGATGCTGCTAAACCAATAATCATGAGTACTAAAGTCTTTTTCATGTCTTGAAAAAAAATGTCAACTTTCATAAGGACACTATTAATTCATAAATTGTAATAATATTTTCATAAAATAATTTTGATTTACAAATTTGAATTTAGGGAGAGGTTGGACATAGAGTTTCAACAACAAGGATGGAGAAAATGACAAAATACGATTGCAAGAGGCTAGAAAATGTCCAGTGCAACTAGCATATGTTAGTATCTCTTCCCATGCAGGACACAACTCACGACCCTTTCTCTGCCTAAAAAAATTCACCTAAGTTGGAGCTGAAGGGTTTTAAGCCACCCAAGCGAGAACTAGAACCTATTGTACTTCAAAGGTCTCTTTGAACCAGAGTACTTTCCTCTCAAAGTAGAGAGGATATAAGTAGTGATAACGATTATGCTAAACCTTGCAAGGGTTTTATTACAACAAGTTCTCATACTCGAAGTCTTAGAAATCCTCAAAGGAAGAGACTCTAAGTTTAGAGAAAACTTATGTGCCCTATGGAGAGGAGATGTCTTATGATCATTATCACAAGCATATCAAAGAGCTTAGTGAATGTGTACCTTTTGATATGTGCCATGTTGGGCTGCGGATTGGAAAGCAAAGCTCACATTGAGGTTGAGGATGTGTTTCTCAGTGCAGTCAAGAATGTTAGCACAATGTAGTTTCAGATTTCAATTTAGGATAAATGCCGAGTATTGGATGAACAATCTACACATCCTGTGTTTGATGAAATACATTCATATCAAGTGTTAGAAAAACAATTGAAAACCATGTGTTTGATAAAAAAAAATGTCTGAAAAGTGTTAGCTAAAACCTTTGAATGTCAAGTGTTTGATAAAATGCATATTTGACAAGTGTTTGCTAAAACCTTTGAATATCGAGTGTTTGATGAAATGCCTACCAGAGTATGATTTGGTGAAACCACTATTATAAAGCATAGATTCTAGATGATGGTAAAATATCTCAATGGGAATACCATACTTTTGTGAGTGAATTCAGATGATTTTCTAGCAGACTTAAAGAAACAATTATAGATTTATAGAGAGTCCATGT
>ML779492.1:625452-636569 GCA_009831015.1 Picea engelmannii | reverse complement strand
CCAATGAAACCAGTCCCACTCAATTTGGATACTCTAGGAAGAAGTTATGATTGTTTTACCTGGAACACCTTCTTGAGACTAGTAAATAGGACTAGTCAGATACCCTATCTTACACAGGGTGTATCTACAAATTTAAGATGACCCAGAAGCTGACATTTTTACCACAGATACCTTACTAATTTCTGTAAATATACTCCAAATTTCAAGGTCTGAAACATTACAGAAAAGTTTTTATAGCGAAAATTCCACAATGACTTAGTTCAGGATGATTCCAGAACCCTATATTGTACCGGCTGTATCTCTAAAATTATAAGGCCTAAGGAGCTAAATTTTGAACCCAACGTACCTTGGTCCATCTACTAAATTTCCTCCAAGCCATTCCTTCTGAAACATTGTAGAAACAAATTTATAGCAAAAATTCCAAGGTGTCTTAGATGTAGCAGTGAAACCCTAAGACCTTGAGCTTTGATACCATATGTTAAGAACCAAATATCAATATAGCATAGAAAAACCTCAGAAAAAGTACTCAACGCCTTGAAAAAGAGATAATTTCAGATAATATGCCTCTTCGAGGGGGCAACCTCCTTTTACCCCACTTAAATGTTCAAGTACAAGATGATTCAAAGTGAAAATGTCTCCTTGGTATATATATGAGACTAGGAGGTATAATTACAACTAATGGCCTAAAGCTGACATAAATAAAATATCATTACTAATATAATATGCCCCAATTAAGGGGTAATGAGCCAATATTAGGGCTTAACAAGTTGAGCTGGCTCATCTCCCAAGTATGGTTCTCCCGGCGCAGTGGAGACTGCGCGGTTGGATTGTAGGGCCTGCTGTACCCCTCGGAGTTCAGTCTCAATCCGATCATACATCTCCTATTATTTTGCTTATTTTTTCTCTGCTATTTACAGGGAATCACATTGCAGGGTTTCTATGAGGAATTTGAAGTCATCGGAGGTGAGGACAGTCTGCATCTTGGTCATGGTGGCCTTCGATTTCTTCCGGGAGGAAGGTTTCAGAGGTGAACCTTTCCTCTTCCTCAGGGGATCAACCTCGTATCCTTGATTTTGTTCGACTTCATTCTCATCTAACTCTTCGCCATCAGCTCCTTGCCCTGGTGAGATGGAATCAGTCTTCACGGATGCACTGTCTAATCTTTGGACCTCTTCAGTCTTCTTTGTCCTGCTAGGTCTGGGTGTATCTTGCGCAGTTTCTAGGATGTCGATATCGGATATCTCTGCAGGGTCTGCTAGAATGAGGAGGTCCTCCTAATAGTCCTTGGTGATCTCCTCCAAGTCCTCCTCCATCAACTTATAGTAGGATTGAATTTGTTTCTTGTGTTCGTCAGCGCGCACTGTGATGTAAATAAAATGTCGATTTGCGTTGAACTTCATCAAAGGCCTGAACCGGTGTAGAGTGTTCGGGGTCATGTGAGGCTCAAACTATATGGCTATCTTCAACTGATTGTAGGAGGTATGAAAGACAACACTGGACTTCCACTGTTTATTCATATCACTTGAATACCATAGTGTACTGAACTTCGCGGCCAGTGGTTCAAAAGGCTCGATGTCCGGGAAGGTCGCACCTTTCGGCATCTCCCAAGAAATAAAAGAGATCAGGATCAAGAGCCAACTGAAATGAAATTCATATCCTTGATCCTAGGATTCTCTGTAGTCGAGTTCCAACTGGTTCACCAGGTACTTCACCCAGTTCATCTGAAGGCCTTATGCGCACTTCCCTGCGAGGTCAACTACAAAACTGGTGACTTGGGTAGGTCGGTTCTTTCATACTAACTTTCGTACAATCAATTGACAGGCGAGGTGCACTGCGCCACTCTAGATAGAGGCTACCTTGTAGCCTCGCGTTCCCTTCTCAACATCGTCATAAGTGTCCTTGATCTTCTGGGCTAGAGCGCGATCCATGGCTTTTCCGGGGTAAAATTCTTGGGGATGAGGTCCTTGCATACTCAAGCCCGTGATCCGATTGATCAACATCGGATCAAATGTGATATGAAGGTTTAGCCACAAATAACCACCATGGTAACAAGAAAACAACAACTTGACACATGCATTTACCTCCTGGTGTCTTCCGAAGTGGGGAATCATTATGACGTTCAACAGGGTGGACTTCGCGAGGTTCATAGTCCACGACTGGGGGATTATCTTCGAATGCTTCCCCTTAGTTATGGTGAGGTACTTATGTGGGGTGAGTATGTTATAGGCTTTGTGATCTCCGAGGTTGAAATCTTATCTTGGTCTGCTCGAACTGAGTGTATCCCCTTCGGGAGGTACGCAGTGACCAAGGTGTAGTTGAAATCTCTGGGCACATTGTCTCGATTTATTGCACCACTCAGAGGTGGAATATAGGCAGGTAATATAGTCGAGATCAATTTGGCATTCGCTATATCATCCCTGTGATTGGTTCGCTTTTCATCTGATGGTCAGGATGGTCTAGCTCTGCGAGCAGTGGACGGAGAGGCTGGCAATCCTCTTGTCGATGATGCTTGTACACCTGTGGACATCAACGTGACTCTTTTAGTCAGGTTGATAAAAAATTCTTCAACATCTTTCGCTGCAGCACTCAACTCGTCTGACATATGCACTCAGGGTTAACAATCTCAGGTCCAGGGAGTAACTTAGACACAGTAATGAGATAGAGAGCAAGAGTGCGATGATCACGGTGCAAAATCAACTTAGTTTGCGGGCTCAAACTCTCAGTTGGCAAAAGTGTTCTCAGTGCATGGTGTGACTAGATAAGTAGGTAACTCAATAACAAGTCGCTTGCAATGGGTATGCATCCTTCATTAACTCTGTGCTATCCGTTATGGTGCGGTCCCAATGGGTGGATGGCGAATTGTCTGTCCATAAATGTCTTTCTATCCATTCAGAGTGTTGGTCTAATGGTTATAATGTCCCCAACGACTATATTGCTTCGCCATGGCAAACTGCCATGTGTCACTATTTTGATATCCTGACGAAGCTCCAATTTTGCAAATTTTCCTTCTACGAGGTTCCCTCTAGAACCTTCTGCAACTTGTCGATCTTAGCTCTCTTCTTACTTCGATTTCTATCCTTCTTACCAGTGAGCTTCGTCTCCGTATGGATTTTTCCGTTTTGATTCTTATCTTCCTTTGGCATAGTTACTTCGCGTTGTTGAGATTCTTTCCTAGGATTCAAGGGTAATACTTCTTCTTTATCTGGGATAGGTATTTCATTCTTCTGTGGGTCTTCTAGTGTTCATGCAAATTCGACATCTGGGTCTCTGGTGTTAAATAGCTTTGATTTGTTCTTCTGTTCTTTGATCAAGTGTGTGATCCTTCTAGTCATGAATTATTTTAACTCTTTCTTCTTCTGCTCTAAAACTTCTTCTTCTTCTTTCCTTCTGGCCTGATCTCTTTCAATCCAAGGTTTTCCTAGTAGCATGGTAAATGGAGCATTGTTCTCAATAAATTTAATAATCTCAAAATCTTCCTCTGCTGAAGTTCTATTGGTATTCATAGATATCTTGGTGTGCTTTCCACATAGGTTTACCATATTTCCTCTAAATAGTCCTATTCCTCTTAATGAAGGAATCATAGCAGGCCTCCCTATAGCTTCCCAAGTTCTTTTTGTCATGATATTCACCCGTGTTTCCTCATCTAGAACACAGTCAATGTCGAAGTCTCCTATTCTTGCTTCAAGGCATTCTTTTTGTTTGAAGATCTTTGATAATCTGACATGTCGGTGGTCACTCAGGGTTTCTTTCATCTGTAGCAATACTTTTTCTCATTCTTCCCAGGATCCTATCATAGTCTTGGTTTTTGGATTTTTTCTAGGGTTTTCTTGTCTCATGTTCATTTCTTCAAGTTTAGCAATCATTCTAGGACAATCCAATACTTCATGGTCCATAGCTTTACAACAAAGACAACCGGGTCTTCTCCCAGGGCATTCCTTAGCAAAATGTCCGAGTCTTTTGCAACTGTAACAGAGGGTTAATCCTCTCTTTCTTTTAAATGATCCCCAATCTTTTTTGTACTGCCCGCTAGGATCATAGTTGCTGACCTGCAAAAAATTCTTTCTAGGAACCTGCATCCACTTGTTAGTCCAAAAATTCTTTCTATGCATAGGTATAACATATTTTTCACTATTCTTATCAGATCTACTCATATCAAATCTTCTTTCATCTAATGATACCCTAGTCTGCAAGCTAGGATAAAATATATCAAACACACCTATATCCATACTTGTGAAACAACAATTTTCACTTATCTTACCTCTATAGAGCACAACGATTTTAGATCTAGAACTTTTTCAATACTCTTACCTTTATCAGGGCATAGAGCTTTCATATATTACTTCTTCTCTTCAGATCAGACTTCTTTCTTTAGCATGGAGCTTTATAAATCAAGTAGAATACTACGCACTAGGGAAACATATCTATGCACAGAGCTTCCACAATTTCAGATCGGATCTTTGCACAAAGCTTCTTCTTTCGTAGTTCCCAGCAATCACAGCTTCAGGTCCCAGCAACAGAACCATTTGTTGGCACAGGGGTAGACCTAGGGTTCAACGCACCAACAAAACCCTAACTACCGGCCCTTTCAACAACACCTGCGAAGCAGATGAAGTCTCACTCGAGGTAGAGGCAGGGGTGGTTGCAGGACTCAAGTGTATGCAACCTTAGCTGGGACACATATATGTGATTATAATACTTGATAGAGCACTTAGCACCGTTATTTCATCATTGTTTAACCAATATCTACTCTGCATGAAAAATAAAGCATTGCGGCATTCACCCTGATCTAATGTATTTGTGCACTTAACATAAATAAATGGATCAGATGTAGCAGATTCAAGCACTAAGCACATTCACCTATGTCAGATCTAACATCCAGATTCATCATAAGCACAAAGCATAAACAGATCTATCTATCTATCTCAAAGAACTTAGCAAGAAAAGACATAAACACATCAGAACATCGCATAGAGCATAATAACACAGTATTTACGTGGTTCGCCCCCACCCTGGGGCTACATCCACCAACTCTTCTTCTTTATTAGCTTCCTCAATAGGTTACATGCACACAGCCTCAAAACCCTACTCTGCATAGGACAAAAGATCTGTGAAACTCGCTAGATCCTTTTTCCTTGCATTACAACAAAAATCCCTTCACGGCCTGTTACAACCTCTTGCACTTAGCTCTGCAAGTCTCTCACAATATGCACAGAGCATTTACAAGACATACTTGCACTTAGCACTTAGCTTATCGACCTTTCATCACATAGGTGTCCTTCCTTAAATTGCCTAGACATATATTTATACTTTACAAAATAGGCCTAAACATGGGTAAACCCATGGCCCGACATCCCATACCGATTACATAGTCCCAAATCCCAAAAATGAGCCAAAAAGGGGCCAAGATCCCGCGATCTTTGCTTCATCTTGTGTCCCGTCTTTGACAGGCTGTCAAAGTCTCAAAATAGGTTAGGATACCCCAAAACTTGGTCAAGGGCCAACAATCTTCAAATACCTTTGAATGTTTGATATTGTCAAGAATAGAGGGTCTGTATTTTATCTCCACCTCATACTTGAGTTTTGGGGGCAAAGGGACCTTAAAATTACTTGCTGAGACTACCAAGGAATCTGCCACAAAGTTCTCATCCCTTGGAACAAATGAAATATTAAAATCCAAGAAGAAATTGTCAATCATATCCCATACCTCATTTCTATAGGCCTTTAACCATGGGTGGTTAGCCTGATACAAATTTTTGACTTGATGAAAATTCAACTCAGCGTCTCCAAACACTTCTAGCTCCTCAATTTTCATGTCTTCGGCAGCTCTCAAACCCAATACAAGAGCCTCATATTCTGCCACGTTGTTTGTTGTTTCAAATTCCAACTTGCAGGATAGATATATGGTCTCTTGGGTGGGGGAAATAAAAAATACTCTAGCACCAACACCTTCCTTAGAAGAGGCTCCATCGAAAAACATTTTCCAAACGAAGGTGTTGGAGGGAGGATCTTCACAAGAGGTGACAGGCTACTTTCTGATTTCCATAGACGCTTGAGGACCATTAGTGAACTGTAACATACTGGTCCCCAGATTAGTATCTACTACAAAGATGGGGTGGTTGGTCGGATTTACCTCATCATTGATGATGTACGTGAGTTGTGCTTCCCTGTAAACCCTTCTTTGTTCACCTTCGAACATAGGAATAATGGCGTATGAAAGGTCCATCTGCAAGGTTCCCCCCCGTCTCTTTATCCAAGATCTAGACAGGAGCATTTCAAACTTAGGGGGAACATCGACCACTACAATATCCGTGACTACTCTCTTCATTAGAAGCTGGAACAGAGATACGACCAAGTCTTTGATAACCCCAAGACACTTCACCTTCCTAGAATTGAAAGAATACGGGTCGTGATAAGCCTTTGTGACCTCCAATCCAAGTTCCTCCATGAAAATCTTAGGCATAAGATTGTGAGATGCCCCTGAATCCATTAAGCAGTTGTCCAACACCTTATCATGGATGTTCAATGATGTATAAAAGGAAGGTGAGGAATCATCTCTATCCTCTACCAAAGGGCCTAGTATGACAACTGGATTTTCATCCTGAAGGTTGATTGAGTCTGTGGAATGAGACAAAGGTTAGGGCTGCCACACTTTGGAGAGGCATCTTCTGAAGTCCTCATACTCGATCAACCCCGAAAGAGGTATGTGGATCGTAATATTTTGAAACTCATGCTCTAAGATATATGGGGAGGGAGGCTTCAGAATCTCCTTCATTTTTGGGTTAAGGTTTTTGACCACTGGTGGGGGGTCTTGTACCTTCTTTTCTTTACTTTTGTCTTCCACCTCTTTAGTAAGCTTCTCAGTTCTAGTAGGCTGATAAAAAATATCAAGCTTCCCCTCTTTCTTCGTTGACCTCAAATTATATCTATTTGGATTGTTGCTGGCATTTTCCCCTTTACTCAACTCATTTAGTTGACTATCCATGAGAGACTCCTCATATGCAGATTGGGTTAAATGAGGAAATGAGGAGGTGTCTCCAAGACAATGGATTTCAGGATCAAGCTCTTCTTCCTCTCCTTCTTCATCAGTAACAAGCTTATTTTATAGAGGAGCTTGAATTTTCTGATCATCCCTATCCCTGTTTCTTTGATCGCTTTGGATGATTTGGGGGGCATTGTTTGGTCTTTTGAAGCTACCCCTGTTATCATCATTTTGGGGATACCTATAGCTTTGCTTTTCTTCCAATTTCAACCTTTCCACCTCAGTAGAAAGTGATTTTACCATCCTATCCATTTCATATTCTCGAGGGTGGGCAACAGAGGACTCAGAGGTTGAGGCTTCAGATTTACCTCTTTTCCTGTCTCTATCAGATTTTCTCCTGAGTTTGTCCATTGCCAGTAGATTAGATTCGACTTCAAGTGTTTTGTCTTTCATATGAACCAACGAGGTATCCCTTCTCTCTCTCTACAAGAGGCAAAACTAGGGATCAAAAGCACTAGCATAGGTAATATTGGCTGAGGTTTCAGTAGGTTTTATTTCAAGGGGAATCTTACTATACATCTTATTGAATCTTTTTGAGAAATATGAAACAGATTCCCCTTCCTTCCTCTTAAGTGCCCCAAACTCTGTAAAATCTGTACTATAATAAATAAAATCTTTTTTATCCCCCTAATGTCTTAAGAATGCATCATCTAGGGCTTCAATCCCATCAATAGATCTAGGGACCAAGCCCCTAACCCATTTCCTAGCCTCACCATTAAGGCTATGGACAAAAAATCTCATCCATACATCCTAATTCGAGATGTCATGATTATCTGCAAAACTGTAAAAGGCTTCAAGGTGTTCATTTGCAGTTATGCTTTCCTCCCCCATGAACTTGGGCAACTCCTTAAGGTATCCTTAGCTGAGAGATTATTCAAAGGTTGAGGTAAGACGAGAGGGGCATATCTAGCAACCACTATGTCAGTCATTCTATCTCTAAGTGGATTAACACCTGCCATTAAGATGTGAATAGGAGGAGATGGAGTTGGGATAGGTATGACTGTAGTTGTGTGTCTAGGAGAAAGAGGCAACGACTGAGTGTTGGGGGAAAATGCTATAGGGCTCGAGGGGACAAAGGTTTCCCCTTCTGCAAATGCAACAACTCTAATAGGGAAAGGAGTAGTAAAGTCTGGAGTGGGAAAATCTTCTGAGGTCCTGGGTCTAAACCATTGTACGATATCAGGGGAAACAGGGGTTTCGAAGATTTCTCCTCGTAAACCAAGGCTAGGAGGGAAGAAATCAACAGGAAAACTCCCAAACTTTAAAATTCTTGAAACTCCAAAAAATGGTAGAATAAGAGAACTAGAAGAAGTTAATGGAGTTTTTAAAGAAGGATTATGTAAATTACCAGAATCGCCCAGCACAGAAGTTGAGGTACCTTCTTGATAGGTCTTTCCTTTTCTGATAATTTTCTCTGGGTCAACTTCAGGTGTAGCTAGAGGCAGCTATGGAGTAGACCTCGTGTGTTTGCTCTTAGGAGCCACAACTGAAACAATGGAGTCTCCAGGTGCAAGTTGCAATTTTCAATGGTATTGATATCTGATGCACCTTCAAAATCATAATTTCTTTGTTGTTCTTACCCAGGGAAATGTCTTCAATTCGTTCCCCGACAACGACACCAAGAATGTTAGCACTGAGAGTCACCCTCATATTCCGAGAGGATAAGCTCAATACCCATCAGATTTTTTGGTGGATGTTGGTTTTATATGAGTGGAGGTAAATAGAGAAAACTCAATATATGAATGATGTTCAACACAGAACTGGACAAGAAATGAATAGGGAAGTGAGGGCCACATTAACTTCAGTCAGTGAGTTGAGTTTAAGTGTGAGCATAGGGAATACTTAGTGAGAAAGGTGAACAAGACTACTATGAGCATCAGGCTTTCAAGCATCTTGGAGAAGGAAAAACCAGACTCAAGATCACTCTTGAGCTCAAGCTCCAGACACTGAAATATGTCCAAACAACATTGCCACAACATCACAATGATCAAACCTACATCACAATGTAGCTACAACAACTCGATTGGATCATCCATGCCCAAGCCATTCAGTGTAAGAGGGAAAAAGATAACAAGGGAGTTGACTAAAACTGGTCACGATACCACTGTAATCAAACCTACATTACAACAACATAATAACCCTCGACTGGATCCTCCATGCCCAAGTGTTTTAGCACAATTTTTTACAGAGAGATGAAAAGAAGTTGACTTCTATTAACATGAAAGTCTAAAATTTGATACATAACCAGAGAGCAGTTCTGGCATCAAAACATTACAAAATAGGGAGCTCTACTCAACCAGTTGACAACCTTAACAAAATATCAAAACTACTTATTTATACTCTGAACAATTTGCCACTACCAAGAGTGTGACCTGGACACTACAATCAAAGCTTTGCGTCGATGACTTCTTATGTCAGACTAAACGTGCATCCCTCTGCTAGATGCAAGCTCATATCGACATGGTTCTACATGAAAATTTGTCCATAGGGGTACCATGGGCCTACGGTTCATTCCCCACGGTCGGGCCTTCCATGCCTTCCATTTATGGGGTGAGTCGAGGTTTCAACCACCAAACCTACCTTCCATTAACTTCTTTTCCTCAGAGATTGGATGAGACCTAATGCTCAGGGGGCGGCCATGTGCTGCTTGTTAGAAAAATAGGACTGTGGAGCAATACAATAAAACAAATGCGAAACAAAACACATAAGATACACAATACAATAGAGACACAAATTTACATGGTTCACCTAGAGTGGGCTACGTCCACCAGAGAAATTGTTAAGTCCTTCCTTTATTATTATCCAACAAATGAAGGGATACAACCTACAACAAAACTAGCTGTAACTTCCTCTTCTTTATCTCACAGTCTCCTCACTCAGAATATAATACTCGCCATAATGCATAGCCGCAATACATTTCCCTCATAACAGAGGGTTGCCTTCTAGGGAAAAAAACCCTAACATGATTTGTACTGTTAGATCTGCGACCTTATAATGAACGGTCCATATTTACAATGAAATTACAATATACATTTACAAGGCAATTTTTCCTTCGGGGGCTCGCTTGCCCCCGAACCCCCCAGTCGAGGGGATAGCCCCCCTGGACCCCGCAAAGGGGGTACCCCCCCTTTTCACTCCCCTGCGTGGAAGAGTGTACATACTTCTGGGGTGTAAAGTCTTCATGGGGTATAAACACAACTGAAAGCAAAGGACCTCTGAATCAGGAACATAATTAGGCTCCACAGCCAACAATCTCCCACTCGGAGATTGATCTCAACAACTCCACCGCTGCTGTATATGCTGGACTCTAAACCTTCTTGGACCTGGAAAATTTCTCATCTTCATCTTCAATCTTGAAGACCAACTGAAACTGAGCAGGAACTTAGTTTCTCTCTGGTTACTCCCTTTGTTAATATGTCTGCAGGATTCTGGCTAGTGTGTATCTTTCCCAACTTCAAATGTCCATCTTCCAAGGTGGATCATATGAAGTGGTACCTCAACTGTATATTCTTAGTCTTTGAATGGAAGGATGAGTTCTTTGCAAGATGAATTGCACTTTCACTATCATAGTACAACCTGCTATTCTCTTGCTTCTTTCCCAATTCCTCCATAAACCTTTGTAACCAAATCATCTCTTTGCTAGCCTCTGTAGCAGCAACATACTCTGCCTCTATTGTTGAAAGTGTAACAACCTTTTGCAGTTTCGAAATCCAACTTACTGTTGTTCCACCTATAGTAAAAACATACCTTGTGGTGCTCCTCATGTTATCTTTATCACCTGCCATATCTGAATCAACATATCCCTGTAGAAAAGTGTCTGAACCTCCAAAACATAATGCATGAGTAGCAATACCTCTCAAATACCTGAGAATCCACTTTACTGTCTCCCAACGTTCTTTACCTGGATTGTTCATATACTTGCTCACAACTCCCACTGCATGTGCAATATCTGGTCTTGGGCAAACCATTGCATACATCAAGCTACCAACTGCTGATGAATAAGGGACCCTGGACATGTATTCTATCTCCTCCTGTGTCTTGGGACACATTTCCTTAGTTAATTTGAAATGGCTGGCCA
>ML779492.1:573700-594761 GCA_009831015.1 Picea engelmannii | reverse complement strand
AACTGGACAGTAACCTTTTGGGGACCAAAAGGTCTTGTTGTGGGGAGGTGTGATCTGAAAACAGATCCAGAAGCCTGATAGGGCTTGAAAAATGCTCAAAAATGAAAGTGCTCGGAATGCGACGAAACCTATGCCATTGCGTCTGTCTCGTCTTCCTGATTCCGGTGGTATAATTTTTATGTCAAATGGAGTCCGTATGGAGAAGTTATCGCGTTTTGTCCGAAAAGCCAAACAGGGAAAATTTTGGATGCTGACTGTACCTGTCCGTACAGTCCGTACAGACACGTGTCAGTCCGTACAAATGACGTGTCATGTCCGTACGGTGACATGGAGGTACCAGAACACGACACGTGGCAGCATCGGATGATGACACGTGGCAACACAGGAAGATGACACGTGGCAGGCGGATTTGGCGTTTTCAGGGTACGGTTGAACCAATAAAAAAGTGACACGTGTCACCACTCACAGGGCGACACGTGGCACGCTGACGTCAGCAGGATGACATGGCAGCTGACGCGTCAGCTGACGGAGCAGACACGTGGCAGGACAGGTGGCAGCATGGCAGAGCGACAAGTGGCAGTACGAACGTCGACGTGGCAAAGGCGTACGGTGGTTGAAGTGGCGGCACACGTGGGTCAATCACAGGCCGACACGTGGCATTATCCGATTGGTTAAAGACGCCACGTGGCCCACTCACAGGGTGCCACATGGCACTGTATGATTCGTCGTTGGTTGCCATGTTAAAATTTTTGGTTTGGTCGCGCCGGGGGCCGAACCCACGACCTCCCGGCAAGTGAACGATTTAACAAACTCCGGCTAACCGGAAGGCCGGCGGGTGAACCTTGTTAACCAAACGAGCAATATTGCATTTATGTTTGAGCGGGGTTCACGGCGGAAAAAAAAAGGGCCGGGGCCAAGCCCCGACCCCCGACCATATTAAACGCGCCACCATATGCGCCAACCACCAAACGAATACGCGGGAGTTTCAAACAATTGAGCGGGCGGTTATGTAATGTTGGCCCGGGTCCTGTGGGGATGCCACGAGACCCGGGGCTACGGTTCCAACCAAAGCGCGGGGAATTGAAATTTAAAAGCCACGGTTCTATGCCTCTACCGATGAGACCGGGAGCTGGCGCGATTTGGGGGCCCGCGCTATAGCGCGTGGCCATATGAATGGTCCTATTGTAACACATGCGACCGGGAATAAAGGTTTAGCGCCGTAGGAAAAGGGCCAACGCGCAAGAATTTGGCCACATGCCGAGCCATACGACCGAGAAAAGGGGGGCCGCGCCCAGGATCGGGGGCTTAAGCCCAATTTCTTTAATAAAGTGGGTTTTTATATAGTAAATTGGTTTCTTTTTAATTTATTATGCCTAATATTGGCAGATTTGCTCCAATTTTGGGGGATATTGGTCATTTTTGGAGGCCAGATTCTTGGAGGAAGTTGGGGATGAGAAACCAATTCCATTCCTATATAAACCAGGCCTGTTGAGGCCAATGGGACAGTCATTTTTGCAGAGTTATGCTGAAGGAAAGCCAAGCCAAAGACAATTTGTTGCAGGGAAGCCTTTGAGGTGGAAACGCTGTCAGATCGTTTCTGGGAGCTTGGAGCATCAGTTTGGCATGCCGTTTCTTGCATTGGGTTCTTGAGATCTAGGACAACAAGACCAGATCAGTCTTGTAGCCTTTGGGCATTGCTGAGATGTAATTTTGAGCACTTGAGCAGAAATAAAGAATCCTCCCCCACAGGAAAAAGGCCCGGAGACGTAGGCAAACATTGTGCCGAACTCCATTATCAACCTGCGTTCTTATGGTTTGCTGTTCATTACTGTTTTCAGATCTGCATATGTGTATTTGACTGATAAAATCCTCTTCTTTCCTCATTCTTTCATTAAATTCTCAAATGGTTAAAATATTCATGCAAGTTAAAACTCAACCATAATCATAAAAGATCCTGCCCCGGATCATCTGGACGCCCCTCTTAGGTTATAATTCAGAAATCTTGACCTTAACTAAAGGATGGTTCATTTTTTTATGCCATACACCAGAAGACGCTTCTCTCCTATTGGATGGTAGTTGGGTTATCAGAGGGCGCAATTTAATGTTGAAGCATTGGAGGGTATATTTCGACCCTCTCATGGAGTATTTCCAGCATAGACATCTCTAGATTCTTATGCCTGGTTTACCATGGCATTTCTGGAATCCTGAAGCATTGCAAGCTATAGGGAATTCCTTAGGGACTTTCATTGCAGTTGATGAGCCTTCACTCTTGACAAATTCGTGGAAAATGGAGAAAGTACTAGTTGCTATGGACATTCACTCTGGCCTTCCTGAAGTACTGGAGATCGAATGGCGGGGAAAGAGTATCCGTCAACGTTTGGACTATCTTGGTTCACCTTTTAGATGTTCTTTCTATAGGAGCACTAGCCACCTGAGAAGTGACTATAAAGGCATTGCAGTGAAGGAGAATGAAATTGAATATTTTACTTTACACCAGCCCTCCCCTGATTTGTCCTCAGGAACAGACTATTTCATCTTGAGCTCTTTTCAGTTTCCACAGGATGATTCAGACTCGCCAGTTTTGGAAGACACAGTTTTGGGTTCTTGTTTATCTAAGAATACGGACATTACATTGCTAAATTTCTATGGTCCGTGCGTGGAGAAAAGAAGATTTTGGAACCTTGGGGCGGACTCTGGCTTGTTAAATATCAAAAACCTTATTATAGCAGGGGACTTGAACATCACTCTGTTTACAAGCGAAACTTGGGGAGGATCAACTATAGCGGGGTCTACGGAAGGTTTTTACAAAGTCCTTTTTCAGAACAAAAATCTTATTGATATCAAGCCTGCAAAGGTGGTTCCTACATGGAGGAATGGTCGTTCTAGTATAAATGCTATTTGGAAACATCTTGATAGGTTCCTTGTGTTTGAAGGTCTGCTCTCGAGCGCTGATCTTTATAGATCTTGGGTGGAATACCTTTATGTCTCTGAACATGCACCAGTGTTATTTCAATTGGATTTCTTGCCTTTATTCAAAGCCTACCCTTTCAAATTCAACTCGCAATGGCTGATGGATCAGGAATTCACGAAGTTAGTACATAATCTCTGGATTGATAAAAAATTCCTAATTGAGAGTAGCAAACAAAAACGATTGGTATGGAAACTCAAAGAGTTGAAGGTCATTACAAAATATGGGTAAAGGCTTGTAATTTAAAGGAAAATCCCCATCTATCACAGATTGAACTGGATATAAAAAAACTTGCTCTAGCCCGCTTCAGGAGCCTTGAGAATTGTATAGGAGGATTTAATTTTAAAAGATCTTGAACTTTGTAGAAACAAGTATTTAAAACAGAAGGAATAACTATGGCGTCAAAGAAGTCGTGCCATATGGATTAAACGTGGTGATAGTAATACCAAGTTCTTCCATAGTTTTGCAAATTTTTGAAGAAATAATTTTTTTTGGGGGGAAATTAAAGATGAATTGAGAAATCTGCTCAGGGGCCAGGATACTCTCAAAGTTGAAGCTACAAATTATTTCAAAACCTTTTTCAGAGATCAAGATCCTTCGTTGATAGTGGACTAGGTTAAAGTTGTTAGCCTCTTCAACAATTTCATTACTGAATATGAAGCAACGACATTATTTTGCCCAGTTGATCAAAGCGAATTAAAAGCAGTTCTTACAATATTTAAGCACGACAAGAGCCTGGGGCCCGATTGATGGACGGTTGAGTTTTTCCTACATTTCTTTGACCTGGTAGGTGTTGATCTCTTGGAAATGGTGGAAGAAACGAGAACCAAAGGTATTAGTGAAGGTGGCCTAAACTCAACCTTCTTGGCCTTAATTCCAAAGGTAAACAATCCACAGACTTTTGGTGATTATAGGCCGATTTATTTGTGTAACCTTTGTTATAAATTAATCACAAAGATTATAGAAAATAGGTTGAAACCCTATCTTTCCAAATAATTGTCCGAAGAGCAACTGGGATTTCTGAAAGGTCGTCGCATACAGGATGCTATCGACACGGTCCATGAATGCCTTCATAGTATTAAAAGGAAGAGTATAAAATCAATGGTATTAAAATTGGATCTTTAGAAGGCATACGATTGCATCATTTAGGACCTGTTAAGGATGATTTTAATTCAGATTGGTCTGGGTATCGACATGACCAATTGGATACTAAGATGTATCGTTTCATCATCCTTTGATGTTTTATTAAATGGGGAGGTCACTGAGTTTTTCAAAAGTGGCAGAGGACTTCACCAAGGTTGCCTCTTATTGCCTCTATTATTTATATTGGTCATGGAGGGGCTCAGTCTTTTATTAAAAGAAAGTCAAAGCAATGGCTTGCTGACAGGTATTAAAGTATCAAGAACTATAAAAATTCTACATATTTTGTTTGTAGACGATGTTGTTATTATGTCTAATTCTACTTTAAATGAATGGTGGGAGAGAGACAAGATTGTTAAACTTTTTTATGTGGCATCTGGTTTAAAGGTAAATATACAAAAATTGACGGTGCTCCATGAACGAATCTGGAGTTGGATCCTTTCAAGCGTTTCTTGCCTTTTAGTTTCTCTGACCTTTCTGTTGGTTTGAAATATCTTGGGTATCATTTGAAAACATGGATGCAATGAATTGAACACTGGAACTGGATGCTACATAAAGTTGAAAAAAAGATTGGGAATTGGTGTTACAGATGGATGACATTGGGAGGTCACCTTACTCTTCTGAAATCTATTTTATAATGTCAGCCATTGTATTGGATGTACCTTGAGATCATTCCAAATATTGTATTTAATAATCTAAGAAGGATTATGTTCAATTTCATATGGAAAGGGAACAACGATACAAGATCTTTTCATCTGTGTAAATGGGAAAGTTTAACATTGCCAAAGAAATTTGGAGGGTGGGCATTGAGGAATTTATTCGAATTCAACAAGGATTTGGCGGAAAACTCTCTCTGGAGAGTCCTAAGGTATGAGGGTATTTGGAATAAAGTTATAATTGATAAATATTTACCACACACTACAGTGAAAAATTGGTTCAGGTCACCATCTTTCTTCTATAATACGATCTCCAGATTCTGGAGAGGACTTATGAAGGCAATCCACTTGATTACACATTGGCTAATTTGGTCACCGGGCTCGGGTCATTTCATAGAGATTGGTAGAGACAACATCCTGGCCATGCGTGAAAAGTCTTTCCTATCTTCTGCTCTTATTTCTGCATAAAATAATAGGAAAATTAATTCTCTTCATTAGGCGAGAAGGTTCATGGACAATCATTCTACTTTTATGTGGTCTTCTAGTGCGGAGTTAGGACTTACATGTGCATTGGGAATGGAGTGGAATCGATTCAGGACAAACCTCATTGACTCAGGGGATTGTATCCAAGACAGAGAAGATGATCTTATATGGATCGGTGGTGACAATTCCGGATTAATCACTGTTAAAAATATTTATCACGCCAACCTAACAACTCAGGGATTAAAAAAGGTTCTGGGATGGAGGCAAGCAATTTTGAAATTGAACTTACAACTCAAAATAAAGTGTTTTATCTGTTTAGCAGCCAAGAATACAATCTTGACTTGGGAAAATATGAATGCTAGAGGTTGGGAAGGATCGTTTCAGTGTTATATTTACATGCAAGAAATTATAAACACTAATCATCTCTTTATCCATTGTTCCTTTACGAAATTTGTATGGGATAGCTTGGCTTTGCTTCTAAAATTCAAAATATGCTGGAAGGGGAATAATTTAAATCACTGTATGATTTCCTGGGTAAGTGATAAATCGGTCCCAACATTGGTTGCAATGCATACTTGCTGGTTCATTTGGATAGAAAGGAATTTATCTATCTTTGAAGAAAAGATCCCATCATTACACTCAATGATTCCAAAAATATTAAGCCTTCATAATAATGGATTGAGATCTCATAAATCAATGCCCATATGTACTAAACCGATCCAATCAAAAATAAATTTTATCACAGCTTGGTTCAATGGAGTGGCCCAGATGGATGGTCAAAATTGCGGAGCTGGAGGCATCATAAAGATCACAAATATGATAGTATATAAATGGCTATTTAATTGTGGCAGAGGCACAAATAACAAAGCGAAATTATTGGGCATATGGGCGTCACTCAGATTAGCTTTACATCTGTCTTTTTTTAGAATCCAAATCCTGGGGGATTCTAAAGTTATCATTGATTGGCTCAATGATAGAGCTAGAATCCAATCAAGTTCTATGGAGGGCTGGAAGGACAGAATAAAGGATCTAATCAAATCATTTTAGGATATTAGTTTTGAGCACGTCTATAGAGAGTTGAATAGCGAAGCAGATTATCTCTCAAAGATGGCTCTACAGGAACTAGTAGGCATGATTTCATTTTCTCAGTGGACAAATGGGGTTGAAGGACCCAAGCTTTTTCTTAGCCTTTGTTAGTCACTCTGCCTTGGGTTGTTTTGAGTTGCTCACTTGTCAGCTTTTCCTTCTTTCACCTGGACAACTTGATATATTTTGGAGATGCTTTTATCTTTGAAAATCTCAGCTATAGCTATGTCGATCTAGTTATCCTTTTTTGGATTCCGATATTGTTTTATATCCGTTTGTATTGGGATTTAAGATTCCATGTTGCTTTTTTGGGACTTTCTAACACTTGAATTGATCCTAGTGTGTGGATTTGCAATGTAAACAAATTATATCTCTTAATATAATTGGGTAAATTTTCTATTGGAAAAAAGGTACCTAGTCATAGATATGCTCTCAATGAGGCAAACAATAGATTTTATGAGGGGGGTGTATTGCAACCTTTAATTTTGAGATTATAAGTTATAAAACACTTTTGGATTTGCTTTATCTTTCTCAACGATTCGCTAAAGATGTTACAATTCCAAACTTTACAATAATGTAAGATAACATGAGTGATGAGAGTTTCAAATATGAGTTTTTTATTATATCATAGTTAAAGTTCCATTCATTTACAACTCTTTTCAAGTCCATAATAAGTTTTCCACCTTCCATTTATCCTTTTGTCGATGTTATAGTTCAAGTTAAGTTTGTGATGAAAATCAATGTTTAAAATATAATAAAAGATTAAGTTTTTATTTATGTAATACATTTTCAAACCTTTATTTGATTAAATTACTTCTAACAAGTTATTAATAGTGGTACAATTTATGATATTATAGTAAGATTTTTCCAGTAAAATATTTTTTATCGTGTTTAAAATATAAAAGATACTTGTATCGTCATTATTCAATAATATACATATTATTTAGGATAATTAATAAAATAGGATAATGATGATGTCATTATTAACTTTGAGACACTTAACATGATCTAGTTAGTCTCTCTTGATATTCACTATGATGAATTGTGTATTATTGCATATTTTAATTATGTGAAGTAATGACATTTTAAAACGTAACCCCATACACTAAAATGCAAAAATCCACCATAGATAATTTATACAACTAAATATTAAAGCAAATAAAGGGAAAACACAAATGTAGTGTAAGGGGAGCGGAAAAGTGTTGCTAAGAGTAAGTGAAAGTGAGAAATGCAGGAGAATTGATGATATGAGTAAATATAAGAAGAGGAGAGAACGGTGGATGGCCCTATAGATGATTTTAGGGGCTAAATTTCGCCAATGGACTAATTTTCCATGGTTTTTCCCAAAAAACGATTCACCAATTTCCATTTTTTCTAAAAACTATTCACCCAAATTCCATAGAATAAAATTATTTTACCTTAAAAGTTGACAAAATTTATAAAAACTATATAAAATCCTTAGAAATTTGAATAATTTTACAAAACTATTGCGAGACATTTTAATTTTGCATATTAAGGACTAGTAAGATTAATCGATATTTCTACATTTTAATATAAATTTCCATCCTTAAAAATTATCCCTAAATGACTCTTTTAATATTGTAGTCCCTTAACATTTTTGAAAACGTTGTTTTCACTGGATTACTTTTAAAATAATAATGAGAGTGAACCTTAATTTGTCTCATCTTTGAAAAAAATTGAAATTAAATTATTGTTAAAGTAATAATGGTGAGCCTTAATTTGTCTCACCTTTGGAAAATGTTGAAATTGGAATTATTGTATTTAACCTTTAAAAAAAAGTTTGAATTACAATGGAGTGGGCCTTAATTTTTTTCACCTTTTGAAAAAGTTGGAATTATTGTGTTTAACCTTTAGAAAAAATTTGAATGCATATATAATAATTACACTTTAAAATATTACACTTTACCTACTATAATAACTTTAAAATATTACACTTTACCTACTTTAATAATATTGCATCATATAATAATGACACTTGACACTTTACCTACTATAATAATGACACTTTACCTATTATAATAATGACACTTTAAAATATTTTAATTTGTGTGTGTTTAAGGAGAGTTGCATCTTATAATGTTATAATGCTGCTGGAAATGCATGTGACAATATAATTCATTTTTTTTAAAAATAATATAAGTGTTATATTCTTTGTTATGTAAGTATAAAACTTTGATTATTTGCCTGACTTTGGATGAAAATTACATAATGTTTGAAAAAAGCAATTGAATAACAATGATTGATAAGATTTAAGATTGGTGGGGAGAGGGATTTTTATTGTAGCGCTGTGTAAACTTTGGAAAAAAAATGGTACATCATAACTTTAATTTATTGCTTATATAAATATTAAAATTAAAATAAGTTTAATTTATAATAATTTAATAAGTAATTTTTTTTAATTATTTTGAAATTTTAATTAATTTTTAAATATCTAAATCAATTTAAAATAGATTAAAATTATGGAATTTAAAGTATCTTTAAAATTTGACACAATTTAATTCATTTTTGGCTTGAAAATAATTTAATTCATTTTTGGTTTGAAAATAAGATTTCTTTTGCTACTAAATCATTCTATTATATTAAAGTAATGGTATCAACTTTAATTATTATAAGCTTAATAAAGTAATGTATCAACTTTAATTATTGTAAGCTTTAGTGCATGGGTCCATCCATTTTTAATCATTGTACTAATTTGTAACATTTATAAAAAGTTTATTCCAACTAGTTGTAGAGTAGGTTTTAAATTAATCCTCGGATTTAACCTTTTGAAAAATTTATTTAGTTATTTAAACATTGAAATTTAATTTTTAGTAGGTTTTAAATTAATCTTCATATTGATTTAACTTTTAAGGAAAATTTTATTTAATTATTTATATATTGAAATTTTAAACATTTACTTATTAGCCTCGTCAAATTTTTTTTTTTTTTACTTTATTTTAAGAAAAGAAAATAATAATAATCGTTAACATTTGCAATTGAAGATACAATTTAAAAGAAATATAAAGAATTAAAAAATAAAATGACAAAATATATTTCAATATTTTTATTAGTTAACAAAAATGTTTATATTATAACTTGGCATCTATAATTTAAATATATGTATGTCCCCAAATGGGGTGACACATGGGCCACATGCATCGTCGGATGGGGCGATTACGAGGGTAGTTAAAGCCCCTCACCGTCACCCTCCTCCCCTTTTCAGTCATGATGGTTAGTCTGCATGAGCGCCAAGGTTTAGTGCGCTAGGTCTTAACGGAGACCCAGGCTCGACTCCTTGACATTAGTATGATTTCGGTTATGGCCATTACTTCTGCACTAATGGCTACCCGAGCCATCAAATCCTCTATCCTCCTGGTCTTTTCGTCTCACGAGAAGTTCTATATTGGGCACTTGGGCTCTTTGCACAACATCATTTTGCCTATTCTACTCCACGACTTAGCTCGCACTACCGGTGTTTCATTCTGCTTGGTACTCTACTTAGCCATGGCATGAGAAAGAGGCAAGCCCCGAGGGCTAGCCTACTATAGCCGGTTTGGTAGACACAACCGCCCGAGACCTGCCTCTCGAGCTCTCATTCCAGGCAGGGACTTGCCTCTCGAGATGTCATTCCAAGCGGGGACCATCCGGGTTCTTCTGGTTAGAATTAGTTTGAACATGCTCAACTAGAGCCCCATCCTTCTAGTACAGAGGGTCTCCATGGCAGAAACCACTGCCCAAGACCTGTTGCTCAAGCTCTCATTCCAAGCGGGGACCATCCGGGTTCTTTCGGTCAGAATTGGTTTGAACAGGCTCAACCAGAGCCCTGTCCTTCTAGTATAGAGGGTCTCCATGGTGGATGCCCGGTGGAAGAAGAAATTTTGCCCAATTGGCAGGAATTTCTGCCTTTCCTGCTGTCAACTGCCTTGGAGCATCGGCTTGCCACCTGCATCACCATTCCCTTTCAGGAGCCAGTTGCGATGGGCTGCATCATGGAAGAAGAAGTCTCACCTCCAGAGGATCACTCGAGACATAAATCAGTCGCCACCATGGACAAGGACCATGTCATGGATTCCGCCACTGCAAATGACTCCGCTGTTGATACCATGGATGAATATTTTGTTGAAGACCAGGCTCATGATGATGAAGATTATGAACATAGTCACCCAACTCCCATCCCTTATAGACTCACGAAATACCACCTGGTCTTAATCTTTGAGATGAGAAAGGACCTGGCAAGGCAGCAACACCGCCATAGCATCTTCAATGAGTGTATGGATGCCTTGTATGACTCCCTGTCAAGCGAGCCTGAGAAGAGTCATTTCCCGACTTGCTCCTAGCCCTTCATCTTCTGACTCCGTTAAGATGGAGGCCCAGGTTCACCCCATGTCTAGCATTTTCATAGGTTTTTTCTCTGGTTTAATGGTTAAGTTTTTTCAATTTTTGCATACCATAGTCTCTGGTTCAGGTTCGATAGGTGGTCGGGGCACTTAGTCCACCACATGTTTTGGTTTCCACGCTTGTGGAAGAATAGGTGGCAAGTCCCCATGTTTTTATGTCGACAATTGTCACTTTTTCTTGAATTTCTGGAATAATGAACAGTTGTCCCATCCACGCATTCTGCTTTCCACTACAATGGCAGAACAGATGGCATGCTATAATTTACACTCGGACACGTATGTTTTCTGCTAAGGCAAGGTAATATAATTTTTATTTACAAAAAAAAAATTAAATATATGTATATATTTAAGGATAGGCTCTTCTTGAAATCATAAGACTTCTACTTAGCCTTAATGGTGATGGAAAACAAGGATAATGAGTATCTTGGAGATATAGATAGGGGATGAAATAATTATTTTTTGGTTATAGAGTAAGACCCCAAAGTGTTTATGCTTGGCTAAGTGTTATTCTTCCTCAAATATAAGGAAATAGGCTAATGAGCCAAGACCAAGAGACATCTAGCAAAAACAAAATTCTATCATGGTTGGGTTTTGTTTCTACAAAGTGATACAATGGTAAGTCGAGGTAAATGTGAGGATGCTACTAAACCAATAATCATGAGTAATAAATACTTTTTCATGTCTTGAAAAATAATGTCAACTTTTATAAGGACACTATTAATTCATAAATTGTAATAATCTTTTCATAAAAGAATTATGATTTACAAATTTGAATTTAGGGAGAGGTTGGACATAGAGTTTCAACAACAAGGATGGAGAAAATGACAAAATACGATTGCAAGAGGCTAGAAAATATCCAGTGCAACTAGCATATGTTAGCATCTCTTCCCATGTAGGACACAACTCATGACCCTTTCTCTGCCTAAAAAAATTCACCTAAGTCAAAGCTGAAGGGTTTTAAGCCACCCAAGTGAAAACTAGAACCTATTGTACTTCAAAGGTATCTTTGAACTAGAGTACTTTCCTATTAAAGTAGCGAGGATATAAGTAGTGATAACGATTATGCTAAACCTTGCAAGGGTTTTATTACAACAAGTTCTCATACTCGAAGTCTTAGAAATCCTCAAAGGAAGGGCCTTTAAGTTTAGAGAAAACTTATGTGCCCTATAGAGAGGAGGTCTCTTATGATCATTATCACAAGAATATCAAAGACCTTAGTGAATATGTACCTTTTGATATGTGCCATGCTGGGATGGGGATTGGAAGGAAAATCTCACATTGAGGTTGAAGATGTGTTTCTCAGTGTAGTCAAGAATGTTAGCACATTGTAGTTTCAGATTTCAATTCAGGACACATGCCAAGTATTCGATGAACAATCTACACATCAAGTGTTTGATGAAATCCATTCATATCAAGTGTTATAAAAACACTTGAATACCATGTGTTTGATAAAAAAAATTGTCCAGAAAGTTTTTGCCAAAACCTTTGAATGCTAAGTGTTTGATAAAATGCATATTTGACAAGTGTTTTCTAAAACCTTTGAATATCGAGTGTTTGATGAAATTCCCACCAGACTATTATTTGGTGAAACCACTATTATAAAGCATATATTCTATATGATGATAAAGTCTCTCAATGGGAATACCATATGATTTTCTAATAGACTTAAATAAACAATTATAGATTTATTGAGAGTCCATGTGGAATAACAATGTCTCATTATTTAGTGTAAACAATTGGAATGATGGTCATTAATGTTTGACTATATCTTACACAAAGATTCAACTATCCATTGGGTATTGCAATTGTAGAGAGGAGTAGTGGGACCAAGGGTCTCTTCAATTTCAAAGTTGGTTTCTTTTAAAAATGTAGGACCAAGGGTCTCTTCAATTTCAAAGTTGGTTTCTTTTAAAAATGTAGTGAAAAATTAAACTTCTTCCACTACAACTTCTTCAACTCCTCTGCATGGTTCCTAAATAATGGATAAAGTGGAAGATGAACCATTGGAGGAAATTATTGTTCTTGAGGTCACTCAACTACGTCAAAACTATGAATCATTTGTTGTTATTTGCAGATTTAATGGTCACGACCTCTTTCATTTGATTTATACTAGTGGATCCACTCAACTTGCACAAATAACTATGAGATGTCTCTCTGTTTCAAAGGTTTTTTTATAGTTCATTTTTTTATCATGCTGATTACGAGCAAGTTTTTTAGGAGGGTCCTTGGTTTTGTGGACAAGTGGGACTTTTTATAAATCCTTGGTTCCCATAATTTGATCCAATCTCTATGCGAGTTACTTGGATGCTAGTTTGGGTTCGTATTCCAAATTTTCCCTTACATTTATAACATATTTTAGTGATAGAGGATATTGAGAATAATTTTGGGAGTTACATAAAAACATATTTCGAGAGAGCTTTAGCAATATTATGCATATATGGTTGCTTATGTGTTGAGATCGACCTAAGTAAGGATCTTCTAGACAAAATGATCCTCAAATGGAAAAAAAATAGATGGACTTAGATATTGGATTATGAGAATACAACATTCCATAGTAGGATCTATAATATTTTAGGACATCTATAGGATTCTTCTCCTCATGAATAAGCTCATCCTTCACTAAAAAAGGGGCTAAATTGAAATAAAAAAGTTTAACATTTCCACCAGTTAAAGATAAGGAAAAGGATAACAAACATTAGTAAAAAATATATTTAGAGTAGTTTAATATCGATTGTCTAGAGGTGTCGATTGGAGAACCCTATCATGTCTTAGAGGCTTAAGAAAAGGACATGGATAATGGGATTTCCTCATTGAGGATGATAGTGAACATGTCATCCCTCCTAGGGGAATGAAGCAACTTCATGAAACTGACACCTTTGATTTCGATAAGGAATTGGTCCCCACTTAAATTACTAAGCTCTTGTCTTCTAAGCTATAGGTTGCCACTATGGATCCTTCTTCAATGAGGTGCCATGAGGTTAAAAAGGAGGAGAAAAATGATAAGATTGATGATTATTTTTTAAAGTGTAAAAGCTGGCATGTTCATTAATTATATAATTTTATTATTGCAATGCAATCTTCATTTACATATCTGTAAAGTACTTGTAACACCTAAAGAATGTGGTTTTCATTTTAATTTGGAATAGAAAATTTGTGTTTTTTAAAAAAAAGATAAAAATGATCATCTATCTTATTTGAAGATAAAAATAAACATTTAAATTTTTCCTATCCAATTTTTCTCTAATTACTTTGATTCTAACTAAAACACAAGCTATTAAATAACATTAAGTTGTCATCTATATTTTTGAAAAATAAAATACAAAATTAATTTCCTCTTCCCACCTTTTTATTTTCTCTCATTACCTTAGTTCTAATTAAAACTACAGTTTATCTTTTTGAAAAGTAAAATACAAAATTAATTTCCTCTTTCCACCTTTTTATTTTCTCTCATTACCTTAGTTTTAATTAAAACTACAATTTACTAGCATAGTAGCATACTTTGTAAGATTCTCCTAATAATCCAATTATAAAGGTATTTGGGTTTTGAAGTTGAAAAGGGAATTCACAATGTGGTTTTTAACACAATGGTGCACAATTTTATATAAACTATAATTTTCAATACCATCACATCTTGTATATAAGATGTGAACATTTTTTATCTAAATGTGGAAAAAGTGTTGGATTACTGAGAGGGGGGGTGAATCAGTAATAGAGCAATTTAATCCATTTTAACCATATAATCCAAGTGTTATATCAATGAAGCATTATCATCCAATAACTGCAGAGTAAATAAGAAATGAACAAATGAACAAACATACACATACACAGTACAACAATGTTTTACGTGGAAACCCATATCGGGAGAAAACCACGGAATGCTTGTCACATACCCACTACAGAAAGTTAGGTTTTTCGTCTTTTTCTTCGAGGAACATAATCCTTGAGACTTTTATGGGGCCTAGCGTAGACCCTCTCTTCCCTTATCCTCCTCCAAATGACCATAAGCTGGCCTTTGCGTAAGCGCCTTTCGCAACTCACGAGTCAGGAATCAAGACTCTCAACTCTCTTTTCTCCAAACACCAATACCCGAGATACTATATGGGTATGGCTCCCTCCTCACTAGCGCCTGCTACATGTAACCGTAGACTAGCCCAAACAATAGCACCACTCACATCCTCACCAGTTGAGGTGTTGAGCTCTCGTGCTCCTCCGCGAATCCCCGAGACGCGAGAGGTCAATGTTGCGTGGACTCTGCCAAAGCAACGCGCACACGCCACTTGTCAACCCCGCTATACTCTGCTCACGAGCTGTGTCACCACCGCCCATCACATGAGACCTCAGCTCTTAGCGTTTCACGACCTTAACGATCAAGGTGCAGCTTCTTCATCCTGCGAAACACCGAGCCACGATAAGTCAATTAGTGGGTTGACTCCTTCCCAGTGTGACACGTGTCCACCACCAATTACCTGCTTCCTAGGTTAAATACTAGCGCTACTTGCATCTCGCGACTTCGCGATTTGGAGTGTTGAGCCCTCATGCTCCTCCTTCGCGAGTTCCCAAGATACGATAAGTCAACAATGGGTTTACTCCTTCCCAGGCAACATGTGTCCATCACCTGTCACCTGTTCCCACCTTTCTCTGGGTGCTTGTTGTTACACCGCCTGTCAACCATGCGGTCCCCACTTACAGACGAGTCACATGTTTGCACGAGCCCTTGGCGCTCGACACTTCACAACTTCTACAATCGAAAAGAAACTTCCTCAAGTTCCGAATCCCCGATAGGCGATACCCATGAAGGCTCTAATCCAACGGTTCTCCTGTGCCTTGGATCCAACGGTCACGATCACGTCGCGATCTCGCAAATCATGAGTTCAAGCAGCCATACCCTTGACCACTCCAAGTCACGAGTCAGCGAAATGCTACTCTCCTGCCTATACAAAGGCTAAGATCGACGGTCAATAGGGCTCCGTCAGATCCTTAGATCTACGGTCCGGGATCCCATCGCTACATGTGAAGGCTGAAGGGGTCAAGGTGTTAACACCTACACTCCCCCTCTAGATCCATCGGTCTTGACAGATTTGGGGCATTCCCGAAAGGATTCCGACCGTTCATCAACCGAATGATAGGGTATTCTCTCTTTCTATAATTGGGCTCGCTATCCCTTCTGAGCTTGAGTCACAAAATTCAACTTCTCAGGGCTTCAAACTCCCATGACTCCAAGACCTTAGAGAGCTACCCTTCCAGCCACAGACTTAACCATTTGTACAGAAACCCACGATGACATATAAGCATACACATGCATCTAGTATTTCCAGTTTAAAACACCAGGCAATCATTCTACACAGAAAATTATTATGGCATATAAACGCAAGCATGCATTCATGATATTCAGTTCGAAATACAAGGTATAAAACACTTATCAAATCTACCAGGCATGATGCAACTATTGAGGGGGGTGCTCGTTTCCACCCAACTGTAGTCTCAATGACTCCAAACGAATTTACTACTAGCCACCCCCGAGCTAGACCACGATGCTTTGAGGTTCAGTCTCCTACTTCCAGCTTAATAGAAATCAAGAATGAAGGTTACTCTCCTTCTCCCAGTATTCAGAACTCCCTGTGTCTTCAGGGTTTCTCTTGTTTCTTTCGCGATCCCCATCGCACGCACTGCTCTCTCCCCTTCTACCACATTTCCTCTCTTGCCAATTTCTGTCTACAAGGTTGCGTGTGGCGCAAATTTTTCCATCCGTGGTCAGGTCTGAGGGCTGTTACGGATGGGCAGTTCACCCCCATCCCCTCATTAACTCTTGAGGAGCCTCCCCACCTATCAATCTGATAGGAAATCCCTTCCAGGATCAAAGAGCTACTTTGGTTTGTGAGCAAGTATAAACCAGTACAGTACTGGCTCGATGGAAGTTAATGCAACCATTCCAGGTCCCTTCCACCACCTCTCATTAGCCATCATGGTCTCTTTTAGCACATCCCCTTCCCAACAGTCATGCAACACATATTCATAACATAATTTACATTCATCGACCTTTTATACAAAGGTCTGTCAAATCAAACATTCACGTCTTTGAGTTTTCCATAGTTCTTGGCCAATATAATTATTTTTACATACTGGGGAAAACAGGGTGTTACAATTCCCTCCCCCTTAAAGGAACATCATCCTCGATGTTCTATATATCAACATGATGTGTATGTACATAAGTAAACAAAATCGGATATGCATGTTTCATGGCATCTTCCATTTCCCACGTAGCCTCATCTGGGCCAAAATGTTTCCACTACACCTTGACTTGTGCAATGGTTCGGTTCCTGAGTGGGGTTTCCTTTCTGTCCAGTATGCATTGAGGTTCTGGAAGGAATTCTCCCTCCGGTTCCACCTAGATCATAGACCAGTCAATTATATGATTATAATCATGTACATATCTCTTCAATAATGAAACATGGAAAACATTATGTGCTTTTACTATGGGAGGAAGTGTTAGCCTATAGGCTACAGGTCCCACTGTATCTAGAACTTCAAAGGGTCCACAATACCGAGGTGCCAACTTAGCACAAGATCCCATCCTCAAATTTTCCTGGGCCCAACTCTGAGATATACGTGGTCTCCTATCTTGAATTCTCTTGGAGTTATCTTTCAGTCAATGTAACTTTTCTGTCTGTCCTGAGCGACCTTTAGATTTTGTTTTATCTGAGTCACTTGTTGTTCCATTTCTTTCAACATGTCGGGTCCAATAGTAGCTCTATTCATGGGATTACTCCAATTGACTAGAGTATTGCACAATATACCATAGAGGACTTCAAAAGGGCTCATCTTCAGGGATTCTTGGTAGCCATTGTTGTAGGCGAATTCCACTAGTGGCAGGTAATCTTCCCACTTTTTGGGTTGATGCATTGCATGCATCCTTAGCATGTCTTCTAACATTTGGTTCACTCTTTCCATTTGTCCATCGGTTTGAGGATGATGGGCTGTGCTAAATAGTAATTTGGTCTCCAGACCAACCATCAAGGATTTCCAAAAGTTGGAAGTAAATTTCGTGTCTCTGTCAGACACAATCTCTTTAGGCATACCATGTAGTCTGAATATCTCCTTTATGAACACGTTGGCGATGTCTATTTCCTTGCAATTCGACTTGACGGGGATAAAATGAGTGGACTTGCTCAATTTATCCACCACTACCATGATGGCGTCATTCTGTTTGGTCGAGGTTGGTAATCCGGTGATGAAATCCATGGAGATGGTTTCCCATTTCCATTCCGGGATTGGCAAGGGTTGTAATAATCCTGCTGGGTGTTGGTGTTCTGCTTTAACCTGTTGGCATTGTATGCATTTGGCTAAGTACTCAACTATGTCTTTCTTCAATCCAAGCCAATAGAATTGTTTCCTGGTGGCTGTGATCATCTTCTGGTATCCTGGATGACCAATATATGGTCTTTTATGTAGTTCATCCATTATGAACCTCTTCAAGTCATCGCAATATGGAATATACAATCTAGTTCTATAAGTTATTAGACCTCCATCTATCATCTGGTAGCCTTCATACTTTATTCCTATGGGTTCTTGCTCTAGGTACGAGGTCACGGTCTGGAAAAATGTGTATGTTTCTTGTGCATTCCTGACTCTTTCCTTGACATTCATCTCGCAGGTGCTCACTGCTGCCAGATGAATTGTTTTCATACTTCTGCTAAGGGCATCGACCACCTTATTTTCCTTTCCCTTGATATGTTTGATTTCAAAATCAAACTCACTAAGAAGGGCCATCCATCTAGCTTTTCTAGCATTGAGTTTTGGTTGGTCAAATAGATATCGCAATCCACAGTGGTCCGTCATAAGTACAAATTTCCTTCCTAGGAGGTAATGCCTCCACATTTTTAAGGCGTGCACTATGGCGGCTAGTTCTAGGTCATGGGTCACATAGTTGACTTCGTGCTCATTCAATTTTCGGGATTCATAGAAGACTACACTTCCTCCTTGCATAAGGACTCCTCCGAGCCCTTCTTTGCAGGCATCTGCGCACACGAGGAAGTCGTTTTCGGGATCAATGATCATCAACACGGGTGCATGGGTCAGTAGATGTTTCAGGGATTGAAATATTTCTTCACATTCTTGTGTCCATGTGAATTTAGCTCCCTTCTTCTGGAGGGAAGTGATTGGACAACCAATCTTGGAGAATCCTTTTATAAATCTCCTATAGTATCCTCCTAAGCCCATAAAGGATATGATATCTAAAACGTCCTTTGGGGTAGGCCATTCCATGATAGACCTGATCTTGTCAGGGTCTATTGCCACTCCTTCTTAGGATATGACATGGCCCAAGTAATGTATCTATTTCTGGAAAAAGTCACACTTGTTGAATTTGGCATAGAGATGATGTTCTCTTAGCACTTGAAGCACAAGTCTAAGATGTTCCTCATGTTCCTCTCTATTCTTGGAGTAAATTAATATATCGTCAATAAAAACCAGTACAAATTTGTCTAGAAATTTGCTGAGCACATTGTTCATCAAACACATAAAAGTGGCAGGGGCATTGGTTAATCCAAATGGTACTACCACAAACTCATAGTGACCATATCTCATCCTGAAGGCAGTTTTTTGGATGTCTTCACCCTTGATTCGGACTTGATGGTATCCAGATCTCAAGTCAGTCTTTGAGAAGATGGAAGCACCTCCCAATTGATCAAATAGGTCGTCGATTTTGGGTAAGGGGTACTTGTTCTTTATGGTTACCTTATTGAGTTGTCTATAATATATGCACAGTCGGAGGGTACCATCTTTCTTCTTCACAAATAGAATTGGTGCTCCCCATGGAGACACGTTGGGTCGGATGTAGCCTTTGTCCATCATTTCTTTTAGTTTTAATTTAAGCTCAACTAGCTCGGGTTTGCTCATCTTGGAGGGTGTCCTAGACATTGGAACCGCTCCCGGTGCAAGTTCTATCGAGAAGTCAATGTCCCTTCTCAGAGGTAGACCTAGTACCTCTTCCGAAAATACATCTCTATATTCTCTTAGTGTGGGGTGGTCTTTGAGGCTTGGTTTGTCATCTTCAACTGATTCCAACACCTGTATCGCATAAAGTAGACATCCCTTTCTGCAATACTTTCTCATTTGGAGGGCTGATATTCGTCTCACCGAGACAGGTTTTTGGATCCCTCGAAGGGTTATCCTTCTTCCTTCACCTACACATTCTAAAGTTTTATGATAATAGTCCAGTTCGGCTTTATATGTGGCTATCCAATCCATTCCAATCAACATGTCATATGATCCTAGGGGTAGTATGTTAAGGGTTTCTTGGGTGGGGAATTCACCCATAGTGAATTGGCAAGCTGGTATGACCTTCACTACCTTTCTTTTGGTGCCAGTGGCTAACTGTACCAACCATGGCTTGGCATGTTTATGTGGCTATAATTTACACTTATCAATAGCCTTAGGAGCTATATAACTCAAATTTGAACCAGGGTCAATTAGAATAGACACTAGATGGTTGGTGATCATACCTTCCATCTCCACCATTGAAGCTTGGTGGTCAGCTTGTTTATTATCCAAGGCTACATAAATTTGTGGCACACACCTGGCCACGTCATTGATGGTGGTAGCTTCTTGAATGTTGTAAATTCTCCGACTGTTTTGTTGTCGGTGCGGGCAGTCCCTCAGTAGATGTTCTTCTCCACAACCCCAAC
The DNA here is from genome assembly GCA_009831015.1 of Picea engelmannii. Classification (NCBI taxonomy): domain Eukaryota; kingdom Viridiplantae; phylum Streptophyta; class Pinopsida; order Pinales; family Pinaceae; genus Picea; species Picea engelmannii. The sequence continues at coordinate 574,348 of ML779492.1, read as the reverse complement.
ATTTCAAGGGTTCTCTCTTTGGGTTATCAATCTTTCCAGGGGTAGATCCAAAAGGTTTATTTCCACTCTGGGAGGGGAAATTCTACTGATGTACACTTCGGGTTGGGAAGCTCATCCTTGAGTCCTTCTTATAGTTTTTAAATCTTGGGAATTTAAACCCCATTTTCTGGAATCCCGAACTATTCTTTTGCTTCCATTTTTCGCGAGGTTCTGTCCGATGCCCCAGTTGTTCATAACAATATATTGACTTTCGGATAGTGTCTTCTAGGGTCTTTGGCTCATCAAACTCAATCCTGTTCTGATAGTCCTCAGGTAGTCCATTGATGAATCGTTGCACCTTTACCTTCTTTGCTTTTATATAGGGTACGTACCTCAGCAACTCGAGGAATTTTCTGACATATTCCTCTATGGTGAGTTGCCCCAGTTTGAGTTCATAGAATTCTTTAGTCTTCTCGTCGAAATACTTTTCCGATAGATACTTCTTTCTGAAGTATTTCTCAAACTGTTCCCAAGATAGGTCCTCTTCGTGAATCCCTTTTACATTCTTAAGGTCTTCCCACCAAATGGAAGCCTTTCCATTCAATTTGAAAGTGGCTACTCGGGCCTTCAAGTTTTCTGAGAAGTCATGGACTCTAAAATACTTCTTTA
>ML779492.1:509310-545003 GCA_009831015.1 Picea engelmannii | reverse complement strand
TTACCCTCATCTTCACATAGACTGAGATAGTCTTTTGGAGGTCCAAAAGCTTCCCAATGGGGAGGTGTGATCAGGGGATCAAATTTTGCTCAATTTTCAAAGTGCTCGGAATGTGATGAAAATAGTGCCATTGCGTCCATCTCGTCTTCCTGATTCCAGTGGTATATTTACTTTCTCAAACAGAGTTCGTATGGAGAAGATATCACGATTTGTTCGCCAAGGCAAACATGCAAAATTTTTGGATGCTGACTGTACCTATCTGTATAGTCCGTACGGTGACGTGGCAGGGCCATACCGTCCATACGATGATGTGGCAGATTTTTGATTGGTTGCTAGATGGTGAATAGGAAGTTGACATGTGTCCGGTTGGTGGTGAATAATATGAGGACACGTGGCCCAATCCATGGGCGCCACGTGTCCCCCTCATTGTTTGGTTATATGTAAAAGTTTTATGGGAGTCCGCGGGGTTCGACCCCCGGACCTCCCCCACTATTAAAGCCTTGAAAAAACATCCGCTGACCATTATGCCGCCACATGAGTCTTGTTAGTAATATGGTTTTAATATTATTTAACATTGTTTATTGTATTAAGCGGAGGGGGGACGGGTCGGGGCTTAGCCCTGACCCATAGTTTTATTACACATATAACCATTGTATTATATGGTGCACGTGATTTGTAATTGCATACATATATACCATAGTTTGCATATTGTATTAAACATGCGCACGGGGTTTGGAACCATAACCAATGGTTAAATGTGCATGTATATAACCCGTGGTTTGACCAGTGGATTAAAACGCGCGGGAGTTACACCGTTGGAGTGGTTCAATGAACTTAACCACCTTTCAGCCAAGCATGAGGTCGCATGTGCCATACGCCCAAGTGCCGAGGCGGTTAGGGGCTGGAGGTGCCTTAACCATCCTATGGTTTGCACCATTGCGCAGTTACGTACGAGACTGGGTTTTTACGCTTAAAAGAGCGTGTGAGCCAGGTTCATGCAAGGAGGGTATGAATTGTAGAACCAGAGACAGCAAGTTGAAGAGGGAGACTTTCAGAAGGCCTAACTTCTTCATTTTTCGACCGATTGAGGTGCCGAAACAGCCCAGACAGGGGTTTTGGGACGCTGGGAAGCCATTGGAGCAGTCGGTTTGTCAGTTTGAGCATTGTAAGACATGTTTTTGAGCACTTTTTGAGAAATTAATAATAATGATCCATTGGAAGCTGGACCAGGAGATGTAGCCCATAAGAGGGGTGAACTCCTTTATCAATTGCTGTGCTTATGTGTTTATGTTCAATATTTATGCTACTGTCTATGTGTAATTTGCATAAGTAATCCTTTAATTTATGTGTTGCAAACTGATCCTTTTGCTTTAAACACATAACATTTCACTTGCAATAAGTTTTCAAGTTTTTCAAGTCTTCTTCATTTTTAGATCAGTCTTTCGCATGTGCCAAGTGCAAGAGGTACACGAAGAAGACCCTCTGAATAGAAGCCAATGATAAAAATTGCTGACAAAGGAGAGGAAACCACCAATAAGGCTAATGGCATCCAAGACATTGCATGAATCCCTATGTGTGAATAGATGTCTTGTCGTCAAACACAAGGGAAACCACCCAGTCAATGACCAATGATGAAATGTTGACTGTTGGGTTCAAGGTTACCTACCAATGATGAAAGTAGGGCCAGGGTGAATGATAGGACCACATTATCATGTGACTCTGAGACAAACTGAGGGTATGGCCGACATGCAAAGTCAAGATTTCTGAGGAGTGGATGACACAGGTTGATAGACTTCCTTTGAACAAGATCATGAGACATAGGGAAGATGCTGGCAGCATAGACTTGATGACGAAACCATGAGATGAAGGAGGCATCAATGATATTCTTCATAGGGACTAAAAGAGTAACCATTCGGTAGAGAATACTTTGTAACGAGGTTAGCTTCCTAAGGCCATGCTAAAACCAAAATTATAGCGACAAATGGACTCAATAACTTTGTGTTCTTGTTCAAAGGTGACACAAGTGCTGCCAATATAAGATAATACTCCCTTCCCACCCATCTTTTTGTTTTTCATAGACAAATGAATGCTATGATATAGAGGAGGAAATGAGTGTCGTAAGTAAGCAAAACTAGTTCTAGCAGCGGAACATACCTATGCTCAATGCAAGGAAATGCATGTGGGAGATGGACATTCGAGGTAATGTTCCCTCTTGGGTATAGGGTGTCAAATTGCTAAGGATGTAAACAAGGTGCTACTTGGTTGAGGATGAAAAATTGTTGAGGCAAACGATTTATAACGCAAAGTGAGAATTGGCTAAGGGCTCAATACTACAAGCAAGGGCATGAGATGCAATCACAACTTGACGCCAAAAATGACATTTTTTATGAATTTTAGTCTAATTGGTGTGAAAACGGGATAAACTTGTGCCAAATAGATGTCCTTTCTAATCTGATTTACGAGTGTGAAAGAGACAAGTTCACTCGGAAATCTTTTCTCTTTTTGAAAACGAGTCAAAAAAGGGCTTAATTGAGACTCACGACCTTTCAAATCCAACTTAACGAGTGTGAAAGGGAAAAATTCACTCGATAGTATTTTCAGTTTTTAGACGAGATGGAAAAGAGCTTAACTCAGACTCGGTTGGGAGGTTCTAGGAGGTAAGTCACGGGGGAGGACAAGGCTCCCGTGCTGGACTTCTGTGGAATGTGAGAATCTTACGAATAATTGACATAAGCTTGGTAAAACCCAAAGCTCTCCAAGTCAAGGAGGATAAAGTGATAACAGATGTTATCATCTCTGTGATATATCGAATAATGTCTCTTCTTGGAAAATACATAGGTGGAGGCATTGGATACCCCACAAAACCATCCCAATCAAAGGGAATCTCTTCGATACTTGGAGGGAGATAACTCAGGAAGAGTAAAACTCTCTCTTGTTCAAAAGGTGAAGTACTATAAATGCTAAGGACATGGCATAGAAGGTATAGAATGAGAATCAGAAGAGCAGGATCGACCAAAAATTGCATCAGCGTGACCACTTCCTTAGACTTGTCACTCTCCAAGAGAAGAGTGGGGTCGACCGAAGATTGCATCGAAACAACCACTTCCTCAACCATTGGTTGAATAGGATGCGAGACAACAAGGTCAAGAGGTGCATTGTTAGAATATAGAAGATGGTGTGCTAATTTTACCATTGATGATACCCTCGTCACCCAACCATAGGCCGAAGCCTCCCTCCGAGCACCTTAACCTTGACTGATAATTCCTCCAGAAGCAAACCCTAGGCTAGATAGCCAAACAAAGGGTAGCGCACCTTTCCCCAAGGATAACGCAACACAAAAGATTGATCGGATAGTCCAAACCCTCGCCAATAGATAGTCCAAGCCAATACTGAAACTAGCTGCTGCTGCAACTGCACCTGCAGTCCTCCTCCACATGTGCACACCAAACTGGAGCTGCAGTGCACACCAAAACTGGGAATTGCAATTCTGAGAGATGCTACAAATGAGAACTGGTGCCTTGTATTTATAGTGGTTCTACCAGTTTTGTTGGGGCTGACTTCTCCTTCTGGATAAGTGTCTGTTCAGTATATTATTATTATTTCTGGCCGACTTCTTCTCTTGGAGGCTAATAACCTAATACAAATTATCTTCTTGAGCCGACAAGGCTTCTAGGGTTATTAGCCAACTCATTAGGGTTTCTCTTGCTTACCGAAGTCTTCTATTCTTGTCAGGTTCACACGTGGAGGTAAATACCTCCCGCAACTACGATAATATTAACACTCCCTCCTAGCTAGAGAGGTATTTACAGATAATGGACTTGAGCACAAAACATACCATTTACCCGGTAGCATCAATATAGTCATCTAGACTATTTCATGACTAGATCATGAGCATCAGCATCACCATCAGCTACATCATCTCTCAAAACCATACTTCATTTGAGTAATTAGATATGATGCTGGATAAGTCACTCTCACCATAGAGTGATAAGAGGAGTAAAAGGCTCTGAACTGTTTTCCGTCCAGAAAATATCTGTTCATCATTCATTTGAATGATCATTATCTCCAATAAACTGCTGATAGTCTTCAAGGCAATTAGAACAAGAATAGAACACAACTGTGTCTATCCATAGTAGTACATAACTACAATCCAAGTAACACACAAGTACTTGATCAACAACGTAATGGTTGCGAACAATGGAATATATCCACCACAGCAGTCCTCATCTACTGTCATACAGTCTTCATAACAAACATCTGATAGCAATCTGCATAGAAACAATGTTATGATGTATACTGAATTATTTGGGCCAATATTTCACTCACATCTGTGAACTCTGAAGGAATATCTGCCTCACAAATAGTGGAACAAGTCCACCACAATAGTCTATATTTACTATCTTCATAACAAATATCTGATAGCAACCTGCACAGAAACAATGTTATGATATAAATTGAATTATATGGGCCAATCTTTCACTCACATCTGTGAGCTCTGAAAGAATATATGCCCCGATCAACAATGGGCTATCTTCCCTATTCTTCACAAAGAAGGAAGACGGATTATTTTCGATTTCTGAACCTGGACCATTTATCACCCTAGGCCATTCCTCCTACACTAATCAAAGTGCACCCTGGACATAATGTATAAACCCTAAGAAATGTTTGGACCATTCCCCACCCTGGGCCATTCCTCCTACACTAATTAAAGTGCACCCTGGAGAGAATGTATAAAACCTAAGGAATGACTGTCCCTGATTACTGAGCCTGGACTATTCCCCACCCTGGGCCATTCCTCCTACACTTATCAAAGTGTTCCCTGGAGGGAATGTATAACCCTAAGGAATAACTATTCGGACCATTTCCCACCTTGGGCCATTCCTCCTACACTAATAAAATTGCACCCTGGAGAGAATGTATAACCCTAAGGAATGTCTGTCCTGCATCAACCTCCAAAATGGACCATTCTTCGAAACTGCTCACAACTGTGAACTTCAAAAGAATGACTGCCCATCGAGGTAGGCCATTCTACTTGACCACTACTCAGAGTGACTACCAAGAAGAATGATTGTCCTAGACCACTCCCCATGTAGATCTGAACAATAGGGTATATCATAGTTGGAGAACTAGAACATATCCATGTGGTGCTTCTTCTGTCATTATGAGATCTGATCTACTGAGTAGTCATCTTGATGTTATAGGAAATCTTCACCACACTTCTGCTGTGCACTGAAGGTTTTCCACCAAGTTGTCTTCTTCTTATCTGCATACATGAATCTCTTTCTGGTATGCCTCAAAGTCTTGATATTTCTCTTCATACGCTCTTTATTCAATTTCTCTGGAGAACATTCTTTGCATTTATCTGATGTAGAATTCCAACTCATAGTTGTTGCGGATGATATAATGACTCATGCAGTGATATGTATGGAGTACTGGAACAAGTAATCATCATATTCTTCTCCCTCCATCTGGGAGAACCTATGGATCTGGATCTTGCAATGCTTTCATTCATAAGTTTTCCATACACTGTTCTTCATCATGACTTTCAGTTCTTCTGTTTGATTGCTTTCATATCAGGATGGTAATCTTGTGATTCTTGATACAATGACTGGTTGTTCTGGCTTCTCTTTCTTTCTTGGAATCTTCATTTTATTCTTCATGTTTTTCATTATCTCTTGGGTCCATGGAGTTTCTTGTAGATTCCATGTTCTAGAGATTCCACTTCTTCCTTTCAGCATAGGATCACAGATCTGGATGGACAACTAGGAATTCTTTAAGGCTTCCGAGGAAGTCTTCTTCTGCGGCTGAACTAAACACGTGTTGTCTTTCATGACTACTACCATGGATATATACATTTCATCATATTCAATGGATCATAGGATTAGCTCCCTCCTAATCCTTGCTTCATGTAAGAGTGCATATAATCGGCTCCCTTCATCTGATAGAGTCCATACTTCCATCTGCATCCTTATTGTCTTCTACAATATATAATTGGCTCTTCTGTCTGACAGATTCCACGCTTCCGTCTTAGTTGTCGTCATAAGTCTTTCTTCAATTCCTCTTGATGTCTGACTTCTAAGTCCCTTCATGATTGATTCGACTTATCTTGTAGTAGCTTCCACATGATTTGTATTTCATCCTTTCATGTGTATTGTCTAATGATATTCATTCTTATCTTGTTGTTCTTCCATAGGTATAGTTCTTCTTGGAACACATTATCTTCCAAGAGATAGATATACAAGATACGTACAAAGACGATGCAACAAGATATGTACAGAGACGATGTAAACAAGATATGTATAAGGAATAAGAAGAGTGTTGTTACCTTTTTAGTAGAAGAAGTCTCTTCCATCCTGCTTAGTCTTCTTTGTAGGTTCCTTTTCTTCGGCAACTGATGCTTCATGTTTCTCTTTCCTTTTCTTTAGCTCGGGACACTAGTTCCTGTAGTGACCGTACTTTTGACAGTTGAAGCACTGTATTTCTAAAATATCTTTTCTTTGTTTTGGATTCCTTCTTGAATCGAACTTTCTTTTGTCCCTAAAGTTCTTGAATCTTGTTGTGAAGGCTTGATCATCGTACTTCTTTTGAGGTTTCTCTTTTGCATTGATCCTTGATTCTTCTTGATCACAACAAGTCCAAAGTTCTTCAAATGTCGAGTACTCCTTCCTTGTGTTCATGCTTGCAGAAAATGCATCCCATGTCTTGGGAAGACCATTGAGTACTATGTTCACCAATTCCTTTTCTGAGGTGATCTCTTAAATATCTTGTAGTTGATCTCTTAACTGGGAGATCCTTACAAAGTATGATGTTATGATGTCGTCATCATTCATCTTCATGTTACGGAGCTCATTCTTCAGACTCATAACTTGTCCAATGTTTTTGAATGAGAAGATATTTGTTTGGGCATTGTACATATTCTTTGATGAGTCAAGATGGGAGATGTAGGGTATCAAGTGGTATTTTATGGAATCCACTATGATACTCATGGCATTGATGTCAACATCTTTGAACTTCTCCATAACTGCAACGTTCTGTGGTTCCTTCTCTTCTCCTTCTTCAAACTCTGGCTTCATGATCTTTCCTTTCACAATATCCAATACTTTATTCTTAGCAAGGATGAGGTCAATACTTGTCTTCCATGATTTGAAGTTAGAGGCTCCATCTAACTTGTTCTCAGACTTCATAGAGTTCGTCATGGCTGCTTGACTTGGTCAAACCCTAGATTTGACCAGAAATCCAAACTTCACGTCTTGGCTTTCTGAGAGTACTAGGAGATGCACTGGGCTAGGGTGCACTGATCTATCCGACGATTAGGTCAATATCATCACTTAAGGTGCCTCGACAAGAGGTTTAGGGTTTTTTCAACTGCTTCTGCTAGTAACCCTAGCTGCAGTGCTTTTGGAAACTGCTCCTGCTAGTAACCCTAGCGAAAATTCCTCATCGAGCTCAATGTCTAGCGTCTATGTTTCCTTCCAGCATTTTAGGCTGACTGAAGGGGTGTGGGCCCATAACATGTTAGAATATAGAAGATGGTGTGCTTGTTTTACCATTGACGATACCCTCGTCACCCAACCATAGGCCGAAGCCTCCCTCCAAGCACCTTGACCTTGACTGAGAATTCCTTCGAAAGAAAAACCTAGGCTAGATAGCCAAACAAAGGGTAGCGCACCTTTCCCTAAGGATAGCACAACACAAAAGACTGATCAGATAGTCCAAACCCTCGCCAATAGATAGTCCAAGCCAATACTGAAACTAGCTGCTGCTGCAGCTGCAGCTGCAGTCCTCCTCCACATGTGCACACCAAACTAGAGATGCAGTGCTCACCAAAATTGGGAACTACAATTCTGAGAGATGCTACAAATGAGAACTGGTGCCTTGTATTTATAGTGGTTCTACCATTTTTGCTGGGGCCGACTTCTCCTTCTGGATAAGTGTCTATTCAATATATTATTATTATTTCTGGCCGACTTCTTCTTTTGGAGGTTAATAACCTAATATAAATTATCTTCTTGAGCCAACAAGTCTTCTAGGGTTATTATCCAACTCATTAGGGTTTCTCTTGCTTCCTGGAGTTTTCTATTCTTGTCAGGTTCACATGTGGAGGTAAATACCTTCCGCAGCTACCATAATATTAACATGCATCACCCCCAAAAATAGGAGTGTTGTCAGTTGAATATTGCATTGACATGACCGTTGGTTGAACAAGATGCAAGACAACAAGGTCAAGAGATGCATCACCCTCGAACATAGGAGAGGTGTCAGTCAAATATTGCATCAACACGACCACTGGTTGAACGGGATGTGAGACAACAAGGTCAAAGGATGCATCAATCCCTAAAGAAAAAGGGGTGTCATCCGAAGATTGCATTGGCATGATGGTTGTATGAACCAAAGAAGGAACAGAGTGTGGGGAAACCATAGATGAATCAGAACTTGAAGGGCTCTCAAGTGAGAACCATGCTTCTAGTATACCGACAATAGCTGGACACAAACACGTAAGGTGATTTCCTTCGCAAGTCCTATAAAGGAATCTTGCCTTATGTTTGAAACATCTAGGCTTCTCAATCATATGAATGCCCCCAACATGACTTGTAGTGGTTGGTGACATGCTCCTAGCATTACTTGCAGAGGCTAGTAACATATCTCCAACATGACTTGCAGAGGTTGGTGATGAATCCCCAACATGACTAGAAGAGGTTGGTGATATATGTGCAGTGTGATTAGTAGTGACTAGACTTGTGCCCCCAACATGACTTGCAATGGCTGGTTGCAGGTCTTCAACATGACTTGTAGAGGTTGTCGACCAATCTCCAACGTGACTAGCAGAGGTTGGTGATGGAGCTCTAGTATGATTGGTAGTGATTGGACTTGTGCCCCCAGCATGACTTGTAGTGGCTGGTTTCAAGTCTTCAACATGACTTACATAGGTTGTCGACCAATATCCAACATGACTAGCAGAGGTTGGTGATATAATTCGAGTATGACACACAATGACTGGACTTGCGGTGGTGGTGAGTTGCGGCATTTGAGACCAAGGTCCATGGGAATATTGGTTTTGATAAATTGCAGGCCAAGAAGGGTTCTAATATACACCATGGCCCTGCTTGGCAGGATAGTATCCTCCACCATACTGACTCATGACCGGTTGTAAGGGCATCGTCACCGAGGAAGCCACTTGCGAAGAGAAAGCAACATGACAAGGGTTACTCATGTGAGGATATATGTTGCCCCCAGATGAAGAAACTTCATGAAGGGGGTTGCCCATACTATAAGAATGATTCCCTCCAGATGAAACAACAGAGGACAGATGAAGGTCCGCCATGGGAAACGCGTTCATAGGAACTGACATAGCGGAAGAAGGATAGGTGGACATAGTGTAATAAGTAGAATGACCGCCCATTTGAGCACTTTCTCCTTGAAAAGTGGATTCATAGGAAGGAATATTCCAACCTCCTATAGTAAGAGTGGTTTGAGGGATATGACTCCCACCAAACGAGAAGGGAGAATATAGAAGCATCATGTCCCCAGACCCGTAACTAGGATTCTCAGGGGATGGCAAGTGCGAAGACATGTCTTGCATACCATGAGAAAAATTATTAGAGACCCAAGGCATTCACTGAGTGCCATAATTCTACATACCATAATGCAAAGCAGAAGGATTCATCCCCATGAAATGAGTGAACATCATGGGGGGGGGGGGGGTTGCAGTAAATGAGGGAGCCCTATGAAATGAATAGTGAACTCCACTATTCATGGTAACAAAGACTCAACACAAAATCCTAATGTCAACTAATAATCAAAGAGCACACCAAAAATCAAACAACCAATATGCATACAAATGGGGTAAAGTGGTTGAGTGGCCTCCCTCCCTAAAAAAGTTATGTCTCGCCCAAGAGGGGCATGAGACTCCCTGCTAAAGATCAAAGGTAACAAAATTAGTTATAAGGGCCCTCGTGGGATTAACAACCAGTCGGTTAGACCGCCCCTGAGAGGTAATCCTCCATAAAGGTTGTGTTTTGTCTGACCCTTATTTGACCCAGGGTACTTGCAGAATAACCCCTGCAAGTAACCTATGAGATACCTAAGTCAAGCAACTAATAAACCACTGTATAACCAATGCACAGACAAGAAGTCGTAAGTTCGGACCATCGTATGGGTAGGGTATCAAAGCCCGAAACCTTGAAATCATCTCCTTTCATGGAGGTAAGGGCACTAACAAGATCCCCATATACGAATAGATCCACAAAAAAATCTCTGACGCTAGGAAGGTATCAGGGGGATATCCCTTCAACCAACTTCATGCGACCTTGTGATTAACTCCGGTGTGAGGGAAGCCTCCTGATATTACCAATTATACAATGGACTTCTCAACTCCCTTTCTCAGACACATATGTTGATTTAATTGTTTTGGATAAGTTTACTCAAAAAATCCTATTCCAAGGCACTAAATCCTAGACTAGTTTGTGCACCCTAGAAAATAAAATCGTGACTAATCAATTTTAAATTAAAGCGTAAATTTTATTGGTCGTGATTACTCAAGAATGTATGGTAGTGAAACTCATGATGTTACGACTCTGCAAAAAAAGTAAATATGAATATAATGCAAAGTCCTAACTTTAACTTTTCAATGAATGATATGCTTCTAAAAACAATGCAATTTTCAATTTCAACTCTGCAATTATGAAGTAAAAATGCAATCTTTCACTAAATGCACTAAGCTAATGATAAGGACTCAAAAGACAAAAATTCCAAGCAATGCACAATGCATATTTTTTTGTATTTTCAATATACTAAAAAAGAAAATGCATGGACTGATAAACAACCTGATATATAAATTCTACCATGTATAAAAAGAAATAACCCAAGCAGAATACCAAGCAACAAAGAACCCAACCAAAAGTACAAGGACAATCAAAATGAAAAGATGAGAAAGACTCTGCCCAAAAATTCAACTCCAGACAGGCTTCCTGTCATCCCAGAGACGCTTAACAGGCACTACAGAGAGCCAGAGTGAACATAAATTGTCAAGCAGTGATACGACAAGAAAAAAAAAGGAAAGAGAGTAATGTAAGGAGAAAAAGAGCTCCAAACCCTTAGAAAGAATATCATCCCCAATATGTTTGCCAATTCTGTTACGAGGGAAAAAGTCTCTATGGCTAGGGTAAACCACAATAGATGAATATGACTACAGAAATCAACTCTATCCCAAAAACATGCTATATAAACCAATGTGCAAGAGAGATAAGAAAGAGGCCTACCTTGTCCAGATGTTTGATGATGTCCATTGTTGAGCACTTTGACCCAAATCTTTATACCTGCAACTAGTTCTCAACAAACAAATAGAGCAGGAATATAGTGATAATATAAAAGGTTAACAAATTAGATAGCATAATCCATTAATAAACATAACAAATATGACCATGGATAATAACTCATATATTTGCACGATTTCAATTGAATGAGAAAGGAGTATTTCTATTAATAAATGATCAGCAATAGTGAAAGCATTATAGACTTCCGTGTCGACATGGTTCAGAACCAAGAAACTAAGTTCCTTCCAGCTGGGCCTCCACCACTTCAATACTCCACCAAAGGCAAGCTCATAGAAGGGAGACAATGAGGTTCTCCATCAATAAGGGAAGAGCTTGGGCGTTGAAAACTATATTCAGACTTAAAGGACAAAGGGATGCAGACTCAAAATGAAGTAGTAATTTCTCCAGAGTAAATTTGCTCTCAAAGTTGAATTCTTTCTCCTCTTTTCCATATCTCAGAATTGGCCCATTTATAGCCTTGAAATGGAACTGAAGGGTTGAGTCAGAAAATTTCCAGTATATGGAAGGCCAAGGATCAGAGATCTCCTATTGTGACATAAAAACCCAACATTTAATTTTCATTTTTTGGCACAAATCCCAATGTACGCGGGCTGTAGTGGAGAAACCTGTGTATACACATGCTGTATAGTAGGAAAGGTGCATACATGTGGAAAAATTTGTATTTTTCTCTTTGGATTTATCAAACAGGGATTCTAATTCTACATAGGGAAATGGAAAAGGTACCTCTGTACAAGATTGCATAAGGTGAGGCAAATCTTTCTATAACAGTAGAAGAGCATGGGGAACATCATCTGCATAACCATATAGAGAGTAAGTCGAAACAAATTTAGAAACATATGATAAAAGGGAAAGAGAAAGTTGGGAATTCTCCTTAAAGACAAGAATAAGTCTCTTTGACTTTATTTGAATAAGACAACAAAGATAGAGGTTGATTTCCATGGTTTTCTACTCAGGTTCCCTTTCTTTTTTTTGTGTCGCGATCATGAGAGTGATTTAATTATTCTACTTAAAATAAGATTTTGACAAAGCCTACATCAAAAAATCATTTCAATGAATGTATATAGATGCAAGTAACCTCCCAGGGCACTTAGAGATTTAAAAGCCCTTGCTAGAGGGAAATCATGATCCTTTTATCCTTCAATATCAAAGGGGTTGGAGGACCCCTGAAACAAGCCTCCATGCGAAGACTTCTCGAGTAGATTCAACAGTCAATCATCTTCTTACAAGAAACATTGGCGGACGCAATAGTGGCAAGGGATTTTCTGCATCAGTTCCATCCGAGCTGGATGCCCTGCACAAAAAGCTCAGTGGGGAACTCGGGGGGCCTACTGGCCTCTTGGGACCCAAACTTATTTGAACTTTCCTCTATGCTCATCCTAGGAGGTATCTTACTTTCCGGTTTATGCTTTGAACTCAACAGACCTATCAACTTGCTCAACGTATATGGCCCCTGTTCTGACCGAAAAGATTTCTGGAAATGACTCGATGACCTTGGATTATTGTTGGACAAGAATCTAATACTTGCAGGAGATCTCAATTTAATCACCAGTCCAAAAGAATTGTGGGGAGAAAAGGCGTTGTCTGATCCTTTATCAAGCTTTTTTAACCATATTTTTTACAAAAATGCTTTGATAGATATGAAGCCAGCTGAACTTCTACCTACCTGGAGGAATGGACGTCAAGGATCTGCAAGTATTGCAAAAATACTCGACCGAGTTCTTATTGCCGAGGAACTTCTTCTGCCCTCCATTTGCAGCCGCGCATGGGTAAAATTACCCTTCCTGTCAGACCACGTACCAATCTATTTATAGATGGGTGAAGGCCGTTTTGGTACTGGAAAGACTTTCAAGTTTAATCATCTTTGGTTGAGGGAGACCTCTTTTAACACTATGGTAAAGGTGGTTTGGTCGGACCATTCCCTCTCGATACCTGAAGATGCACAAGGGAACCTGATTAGAAATATCTCAACACTAAAAAATCAGACGATTCAATGGTTAAGGAATAAAAAGAAAAGAGAACAGGCCAAGCTATTTAGTATAGAACTGGAGCTGGAACATATTCTTAATCAAAAGCTACAGGATACTAGTCGTATGGATCTGGATTATAGGATTTTCTGCCTGGAGGAAGCCCAGAATAAACACCTTAGAGATGACGAGGAGAGATGGCGATTGAAGAGTCGTCTGCTCTGGCTGGCTGGAGGTGACAAAAACACAAGATTCTTTCACCGAATAGCCAGCTCTCGGCGATCTAAAAAGTATCTCTAGGATATTTAGGATGAGAATGGATTTTTACACCATTCACAGGCAGAACTCAAAACAACAGCCTACAACCATTATAAATATTTTTACAAGGCAGTACCAGATCCTTCTCTAGCTGCCCAGACAGATTTAGCAGGCCTGTTCCCAAAATTGGTCACAGTTGAGGAAGCCTTAATTTTAGAATCCCCCTGTACAAAGGAGGAACTTCTAGAAGTTTTAAAAGGTTTTAAGAAGGAGAAAAGCCTTGGTCCCGACGGCTGGTCGGTCAAACTTTTCCTACACTTCTTCAATATTATGGGACATGACCTTCTGGAAGTTGTCGAGGATGCGAGAAGCAGAGGGAAAGTAAATTCCCAGCTAAACAACACTTTTATTGTACTGATTCCTAAATCAAATCTCCCCAGGCAGTTTAATGATTTCCGTCCTATTTCTCTCTGTAATCTCTATTGCAAATTAATCACAAAACTCATTGCCAAAAGACTTCGACCCTTTCTCTCCAAGACTCTTTCAGAATAACAAATTGGCTTCCTAAAAGGAAGATAGATTCTTGATGCTGTTGGAGTTGCTCAAGAATGCATTCACACCATAAAGACAAAGAAGCTAAAGGCCATTCTTCTTAAGCTAGACCTCAAAAAGGCATTCGATTGCATCAACTGGAACTTTCTGCACCTCATTCTCATACAGAGCGGCTTAGGCATCATTACAACGAACTGGATTATGGGATGTATCTCCTCGGCCACCATGGCTGTCTTGATCAATGGGGAAGCAACTAAGACTTTTCACTGTGAGAGAGGGCTCCGTCAGGGATGCCCACTCTCACCACTACTCTTCATTTTCATCTTGGAAGGACTCAGTATTCTTCTCAAGAACAACCAAGCAGAAGGGCATTTGAAAGGGATAAAAATCGCGGGACTGACATATATACTGCATATCCTTTTCGTTGACGATGTGCTGATCTTGTCGAATGAAAATATGGCTGAATGGACCACCATTCATTCTTTACTAATTTCCTTTTGTGATGTTTCAGGTTTAGAAATCAATGTCCATAAATCAGTCTTCCTAGTATCAAATGTCCATGATCCTCTGATTTCTGATTTAAAAGAGCTGTTTGGTATTTCATCATTGGAGCTATCAAAGGGATTTTCCTATTTATGCCACTTCTTAAAATATGACTGCTACACAAAACATGACTGGAACTGGCTAATTAAAAAATTTGAAGGCAGAATTCTAAATTGGCATAACAGATTCCTCTCTATGGGAGGAAGATATATTCTGATAAAGGCTGTTCTGGAAAGTATCCTGGTCTTTTGGATGTCTTTAGCCCATATCCCGGCAACTATTTTGACCTCTCTTCGTCAACTCATCTTCTCCTTCCTTTGGACATGCAGTAAAAAGAACAAGGGCTTTCATCTCAGCAAATGGGAGGTTTTATCTAAACCTAAGATGATGGGAGGTTGGGGCCTAAAAAATCTTCCTCTTTTTTATAAAGCGCTCATGGCAAACACTCTGTGGAGAATTTTAACGAAACCGGGCCTATGGAATAGAGTTATCACTGCAAAATATCTCCGTCATATCCCGGTTCACCTATGGATCAGATTCGCCTCAGGCAGCCCTACAAAAGGCTCTCGAACCTGGAAAAATTTCTTATCCTCCCTTCCGATTCTATTACAGTGGATCTTGTGGAATCCGGGTAATGGTTGCTTAATTGAAGTGGGCAAAGACAACTTCCTGGGGTTGGGGAGAAAATTCTTACTTTCTCCTTCTCTCCTAGCGCACTTACAAGCCAAGGGTCTCATTTTCTTGAATCAATTCTGCCATCAGAACTCAGAAGGATCGTTGGGTAACTCTTGGCTCAGTGGATCAGATATTCTACTGGATCCTAAGCATTTATCTGAATGGGACAACTACATCAAGATTATAAAAGAATCGGGCCTGAGACTACAAGAGAAATCAGATTCTATTTTCTAGACGGGAGGAGATGGCTCGGGCCAGCTCAATGCAAAAAATGTCTATCTAGCATTGGCAACAAATCGCTGGAAACCACTAAAAGCCAGCTGGAGACAGAGAATTTGGAGGGATGACTTCCCTATGAAACTCAAACTTTTTGCATGGCTCCTGATCAAAAACAAATTATTAATGTGGGAAAAGCTGCAAGCTTGCGGCTGGGAGGGCCCAAACCGATGTATACTCTGCAAGTCTGCCAGTGAATCAACACTCCATGTCTTCCTTCATTGTTCCTTCATTCGAGTGATCTGGTCAAACCTTGCATCTACGCTAAAGATCATCTCTCCATAGTCGGGTTCCAGCATTCAAGAATGTTTTCATATTTGGTTTAAGGATAATAGCATACATAAATTGCTTCCCGTCCACCTCTGTTGGCATGTTTGGAAGGCTAGGAACAAATCAATTTTTCAAGACAGGTCTCCGTCATTATATAGAATATCAAACCACTTTCTTGCTGAAGCTTCTGGCACTAGTTCGATTGTAAAGATGCCGCCCTCCTTTCGACACACTTTTTTTATTCCCACTGACAGGACAGTGGCCTGGTTCGATGGAGCCTCGCAATAAGGAGGGGATCTTTGTGGAGCTGGGGGAGAAATTGTTTTAAACCCTCACACCTACATTCGATGGACCTTGAACTGCGGACAAGGAACAAACACGAAGGCATAACTTTTAGGGGCTTGAGCATCTCTTGTCCTGGCAAGTTGATACACCGAAGAGTTGTTACTGCTTGGAGACTCAAAACTTGTTATTGACTGGTTAAATGGTCTTGTTGATTTCTAGGTAGTAGTCCTTGGATGCTGGAAAGAGATAACCAAGGAAGCAGCTTTGCTGTTTAGAAAACTCTCTTTCCAAAACATTTTTCAAGAAGAAAATAGCGAGGCAGATTCCCTCTCAAAAATTGCATTGCATCTTCCATCGGGCCAAATCTGCTATACAATTTGGGAGAATGGCATTGAAGGACCAGCCAACAAGATTAAGCTTTGATTCGTCATTTATAGTTTGAATCTGAAAATATCTGACTGGAAGCGGATCACTATTGAGAATTTTGAGTTGAAAGTCTTGACAGTCATGAAAGAACCAAGTTTTTAGCATTCTTCCTAGGTTGAGCTGCCTGCCGTGTGAACGGTCATTGTAAATTTTTATATCCTTTTGAATATAAAGAGTATTTTTCTTGTGGAAAAAAAGAAGAAGTAACCTCCAGTAAAAGGATTGTATAGGGATTATTTTCAAAAGTTTATTTCGAGTAATTGGACTTAAATAAAGGTAAGAAATTAAGTAAAGACTTTGGTATCTTTATGCCAATCCAACTTAAGTCATAGGTTATTTTGATTGGATTTTTAAGTAATAATAGGAACTATCTTGTCTTCCATGTTGTTTAACTTGTTCTTGTACATTAGGTATCTAGTCATGGTCATGTTCTCAATGGGGCAAACACTGGTTTTTAGGAGGAGTGTGTATTGCAACCTTTAATTTTGAGATATAAGTTATTAAACACTTTTGGATTTGATCTATCTTTCTGCATGGTTCTATAAATAAGTTACAGACCCAAACTTCACAATCATTTAAGATAACAAGAGTGATGAGAGTCTCAAATAGGAGCTTCTTATTATCTCATAGTTAAAGGTCCATTCATTTACAACTCTTTTCAAGTCCATAATAAGATTTCCACCCTCCATTTATCCTTTTGTTGATTCTATAGTTCAAGTTAAGTTTGTGATGAAAATCAGTGTTATAGTTGACTACCATATTTTCGAGGATTTTCCCAGAGCTAAGAATGTAGACTTCAAGAAAGATACATTTTCATTATGGTATTCAATGTTATGGAGGCATAAGGCCCCACACAATTTATATGAAGTAAAAAATGGATTCGTATCCTCTTTTAAGAAGATGATTCACAATTCTGCCTTGTCTAGTCTATCATTAAAAGTTGCATCCTTTCTGTCAAAGAAAAGAGTTTTTGAAACCATAGAATATTTAAGTTTCATTAGATTTTATGGATTTCAAGGGAAACTGTCTATGTTGCCATTTTATGTTTATGATATACTTTTCTTTATTGAAGTATGCAAACTATACAATTATTGGGTGGGTTTCTTCAATGAAAAAATAAAAAAGCAATTCATCACATTTCCATGGAAAATTGAAGAACATTTCTCATTTAGATGATACACAACTCAATTTGATCAGTTCAATTTGAAAGAAGTTCATGCAATTTAGGATTTCGACCCTAAGGATTTGTTTTCAACACACATGTATTCAATCGAATATGGCTCATGATTTAGTAAATTTGTGCAACTAGAAGGAGGGGGAGATAATCAAAATCCTCATGAAGCATCTCTTGGAATCATCCAACATGATATTGAGGCATTGGTTAGCACCAATTAATACTATATATAATGGGGGTTGAGAAACGACAAGTAAAAACATGGGTTCACCAAATGTGTCACAAAAGAGTACCTCAACAAAACAAAAAAACCTGAAATAATAGTTAGGAACAAACAAGGTTTTCCACTGGAAATTCAGACGATGGTGGAGATAAAAACCCCACCAAAAAGACAGTTCAAAATTCTCACATTATTCATATACCTGTAAAAGGAAAAAGAGAAATTTAGAAACAAGGGCAGGAAGAACCTGAAGGGAGCGTTGCAGTTCCATAACTTGAGTTCGCCCTGAAGCTGAAACTAGTCTTGAAGACATGGAGGTTGATGACATAATAGGGGAGCCCATCCGGGCCGAATGGAGGATGATCGAGAGAAGGAACACAACTAGAGAATTGGATTCCCAAGAGAGAGAGGTATTTGAGGATGAATCTATCACTTTGTACCACATGACCTATGATAAGAATACCAAAAAGTTGTTATTTAAAAAAGTAAACTTGAGAAATAAAAATGTTTTAGAAAAATGGAAATTAGAGATTGATTTCAAAGGAATAAAACCCTTGAAGAAATTGGTGAAGCCTTAAAATATTCCATCGAAGAGATATAGAAGGATAATTTGATCCTAAAGGTAATAGTAAAAGAATTAGAAGAAGCTTTTCTTGAAAGACCTTTGTTTGTTGAACCCATTGCTACTATACAAACATTGTGCAGTCTTGAGGATGTACTAGAAACCAACACCAAGATGAAAGGTTCATCAAGTTTATTAATGGCTATAAAAAAATATATTGGAGATAACATTAAGAGAAGGATAGCCTTGATCCTTAAAATATGGGAGTTAGTGATCAATCCAACCACTCTCTGAACAAGGATCCTACATTTTAAAGAATACCTCTAAAAATATTTGGAAAATGATGAAATATTTTATAAAGAGATAGTGGATACATTTTTGGCAAAGGTATTAAGTTAAAGTGATATACATAGGAGAGAAGAAAATTTTCCTTCCAAGACTTGTCGGTTAAAGATAATTAAATGTTTGCAGAGGATGTTATCTGAATGTGATGTTATAAATGCTAAAAGAGGGGATTTGTTTTTAAATTTTTTTGATTTGAATAAATAATTGGAGGGCCCACACTTAATTATGGATTGAATTCTTTTATCAAAAGATCAATTACAATATAAATTGGATGCCTTCAAATTTTCTTGGGCCAACAAATTTAATGACTCAAATGAATATTATGAAGAAGAAGTGGAAAGGTGGTTAATTTGATACGTGAACAATAATGAATA
The DNA here is from genome assembly GCA_009831015.1 of Picea engelmannii. Classification (NCBI taxonomy): domain Eukaryota; kingdom Viridiplantae; phylum Streptophyta; class Pinopsida; order Pinales; family Pinaceae; genus Picea; species Picea engelmannii. Next base: position 525,746 of record ML779492.1, on the reverse strand, counting down.
TATTGAAGACACACTCCATGAATTGATCCTTGATATTCAAGAGTTGGAAATGAGTTATTTGAAACCAAGACTAAACAATAAATATATATTTTTCCCATGCGAGAGTATATTGAACAATGGTTAAGAAAAGCCTTGATTAAAATAACTGAAACATATCAAAAATAAGATGGTGATGCAATTATGCCACCTCTAGCCCAGTAGCATCTTATTAAAGATACATCAACAAGTAGATAATAAGATCTTCCATCATATAAGTTAATTAGTCACTTTGTTTTTCTCTCACCTCTTTTTATTCCTCAATAAGTAGTCATTTCTCCTTTATTCTTTCAAACTTTGTGAAAACCAAAGGCCGATTATTGGCCCTTGACCAAGTTTTGGAGAATTTGGTCATATTTGACCACTTTTTGGGACTTCGACAGGCTGGTCGAAGACGAAGCACCCAGGCGAAGCAGAGATCGCGGGATCTCTCCCCCCTTTACGTGATTTTTGGGTTTAGGGTTTATGTAACGGGTATGGGATGTTGGCCCATGGGTCTTACCCATGTTTAGGCCCCATTTGTAATGTATAAATAGATATCTAGGTGATGTAAGAACTACTAGATCTGGTAGAATCGGCTTAGTGCGGATCTAGAGGCTTTGTGCATACTGTGTGATAATACTTGCAGAACTAAGTGCAAGTGATTGTAAGAGGCTTTGTATGTAGATTGTACTGTGTAAGAAGACTTTGTATTGTGACCTAACTCAGGGAAGGAGGATCTAGCAAGGTGCACATAGATCTCCTATCCTATGCGGAGTAGGATTTGTGGCTATTTGTTGGCAAATGTCTAATAGGTAGCATATTCTTGTCATTGATGGCAAGTACAACAGTGAAGATGGAATGAGTATAGGAAGAATGTAACAGACGGGCATCAGAATTATTTTAGGAAGATGCTGTAGAGCAAGCTCGATAAGTTCAGAAGAGATAGTGCAGAGGAGTGTTGGCAGGTTTAACAGGCAAAGTGAGCTTGTCATTGATGACAGGATTAGAGTGTGCATCGATGGAAAAACAAGAACAAAGTAAGCTCAAGAGGAATTAGTGCAGAGTTGAATGCAGTACGTAGGTGTGCACCAGGGATGAGGTTAACTCATTGCTAAAGCTCAAGAGAGATAGTGTACTTAGGATCATAGGAGGATCAAAGGTTGAGGCCTTTGACACTTAGAAATTATTCCAAGTAAGGAGGATGCGTAAGCTCAGAGGAGAATCATCAGTGATCATTGGATCCCATCCTGAATTCCCGATGACCGTCAGATCTCAATGTAGACAAGAGGAGCGCATAGATATGAAGGATAGATCTCGGGTGTTAGATCCGAGCGCAAGGTCCGACCACCGTTGGATCGAGGAGAACCTATAAATTCTTTAAAGTGCAAGGAGTATAGGGCTCACAAAATCCCAAAAGAAGGAGGACCGTCCATCTTCAAGCAGGACACGTGGACACAGATCAACATTTCGCTGATTGGAAAGTCAAAGGAATGAAATGCTCCAACCTTTCAACTCGCAAAATCGCGATATTATCTCAATCATTGGATTAAGGACAAATATGGACCATTGATCAGACACAATGAAGGATCGTGGAGTTGCAAAATCACGATAAAATATTGACCATTGATCCAAGAGGGACACGTGGGGAAAGATCGTCATTTCGCTGACTGGATAGTCAAAGGAACGGGGTCCCCTAACCTCTCGAAATCGCGATATGCAAAATCGTGACTTAACCATAGCCGTCAAATCAATATGTGATTTTCACTGTTGATCCAACTCCATTTCAGAGTTTCACGGATCGAGAGTTGGAGATGACAAGTAATATCAATCACAAGAATCCTGAAATTGTGATATGCGAAATCACGACGTAATCTGAGCTGTCAGATCAAGGTTTGATCTGGACCATTGATCTTACTCCATTTCATAGTTTTGCGGATTGAGAGTTGAAGATGTCAAAGAATAATAACCACAGGAATCTTGAAATCATGATTTAATCGCAGCCGTCAGATTAAGATGTGATTGGGACCGTCGATCCAACTCACGTTAGCTAGGAACACGTGGCACAACGAGGTAATGACAAGTGTCAGAATGATTCAACATTTCAAGCACATGTAAGTCACTAATCAGGGTGACACGTGGCAGGCATTCGACACGTGTGACATCAACAGGTTTACACCACTTCGGAGTTTCAGAAATCGGGAGATAGAGATGTCAAGAAACTCTCAGCATCAGGAGTCCCGAAATGCTGAATTGCGAAACGCCAAAATCCCGTCAACCATCCATCTTTGGGAGTTATGTGGATCATTGATCCGAATCCCTTTCAGAGTTTCACGAATTGGGAGTTGGAAGCATCTAGAACATTCACCACAGGAATGTCGAAATCGCGAAATGATCTGAGTCGTCAGATCAAGTGTTGATCGGGACAGTTGATCCCACGCCATTACAGGGTATCGGGGATCACAACTTGGAGAGTCGAGATGCCTCATATCCAGACTCATGAAATGAGAAATCATGAAAGTGACTTATGCATAAGGCTGTGGTCACATCCCTTGGTCACATCAACAAGAGATAGAGGAAAGAGCTAGAGCAACCAAGCTCCGTTTCGGGGATCGTGACTGGGAATGTCGAGATGCATGGTCACACAAATGTTGAAATGCTGAAAGCCGAAATGCCAAAATTAATGCAATATCCCTTGGAATAAATCCAACGATGCAGGTGAATTTGAACAAGATCAGAGGGCTACTGTAGCACGTCGCAGTATAACTGCTAGAAATCATTAATGGTCTCTGTTAGAGAATTTGAAGAGACCTCTGTGTGACTGACAGAGAAGGTGAAGAGTCTCCGGGAATCTTCAAGAGGGATGAAGATGTTCATGGAGGTGATTGACAGCTGGATGAGCATTGAGGCTTGTAACTGGAATAGAGAATATGAGCTCAACTGTCACAGAGAAGACGAAGAGTCTCAATTTCCAGAGAGGCTGAGGAATCTCAGTAGAACACCCAGTGGTGCTGGACACGTGGTGGGCACCACCAGAGAAGCTGAAGAGTTGCAATGATCAGACAGATCACTTGAGAGGTGGAGGAGATTGGCACAGTGTTGGAATGGAGAGGATTGCGTGCATTGCATGCACAAGGTGCACAGAAACTATAAGTACAGGGCACAAAGAAGAGATGATGTTGTTGTTGGTGTTGGTGTTGTTGTTGTTGATGGTGCTGGTGTGGTGGTTGTTGTTGTTGAGAGTGAATCAAGCATGAGGAAGGATCAGAGTGCAAAAACTGAATTGAACAGAAGAGGAATTGTGCAGTAAATGGACATGGTGCATAGAGCATAAAAAGTAGAAGAAAAAACAACGCAAGTCATGTGTGCAGGAAGGTAGTGAGGCAGACAGAGCAATGAAATGCAGCAGAATAATGATGAGTCTGGTAAGCCACTGTTGAACATTATATCACTGTAATAAGTTTCAGTAGGAAATATTTACAAACTAGGGGGGAAGGGAGGTGCTAGGGAGGACTGTTATCCTCATAGGTTCAAGTGGGTGCTTGAAAACTGGGAGTTGTAGCTTCCATCTGGTTGCAGCCAGAGAAACCAAGGTGGCAGGGTGGTGCAAGGGAGAAGTCTTGTTCTCTGTTATACAGGTTGGTGCCTGTATGATTGGAAGTTGATGCTTCCATCCAGTTGGTGCTGGAAACACTAAGGGAGTTGGTGCTTCCTTCTAGTTGGTGCTAGAGAAACCAGGGAGTTGTAGCTTCCTTCTAGTGGGTGCTAGAGAAAACAAAGAGTTGGTACTCTCAGCAAATTGCAGTTTGCAAAATCAGAGGTTGTAGCCTCATTATGAGTCGGTGATCATATGTATGATAATGTAAATAATGTAACTATTACTTATCATATAAAGAAAAAGAGATTTTTACCCTATATGGGTTTCCTCGAGAAATATCTGTCTCTGTGTTTCTCATATGTGTGACTGATGCTGAATGTACCACTGTTTATTTCCCTACATTATTGTGATCATCATTGAGTTCCTTGTAAAGATTTTTAAAAGAAGTATAATTGTTTAAGCACAGTGACAACTGATTCACCCCCCCCTGCTCATTTGTCCAACACTATGTGCATGTAAGAAGATTGGAAGAAGATAATACAGAAGAAGAAGAGTTGGTGGACGTAGCCCCACAATGGGGTGAACCATGTATATTCTGTGTTATGGTTGCTTTGTGCTGTATTTCTTGTATTTTATTAGTGCTTTAACTTTTATGTATGTTAGATGCATATGATATAGTAGCTTAGTTCTTATGATGTGAATGAATGTTAGATTTTCTTTAATGCTATGTGTTGAATGGATAAATGTGTTAGATCTAGGTGAATACTGCGTTGTTATGTAATTAGGGTTTTGAACTACGATGTGAATAAGGGTAAAAGATAATGAATGTTAATTTCTAAGTACTTTGTTAAGCATTGTGATCACAGATCTATGTCGCAGCTAGGCTGTAGACACTTGAGTCCTACAACCACCCCTACCTCTACCTAGGGTGAGACGTCACCTGCTTCGTAGGTGTTGTCGAAAGGGCAATTAGTTAGGGTTTTTTTGGTGTGCTATTGAAGTGTTGAACCCTAGTTCTGCCCCTGTGCCAACAAATGGTTCCATTGTTGGGACCTGAAACTGTGATTGTTGGGAAATGAGGAAAAGAGAAAGATCTGTTTGTAGATTTTCTGCTATGGTGCACAGTATTCTACTTGACTTGCGAAGCTTTGTGCTAAGAGGATAAGTCTGATCTAAAGAAAAGAGGTAAGATATTAAAGATTGGTGCTCTGATACAGGTAAGATAAGTGAAAATGTTTGTTTCAAAATAATGGATCTAGGTATGGTTGATAGATTTTATCCTAGTCTGAAAACTAGGGCACAACTCGAAGAAAGAAGATATGGTATGAATAGATCTGACAGAAATAGTGAAAGATATGTTATTCCTATGCATAGAAAGAATTTTTGGGCTAACAAGTGGATTTAAGATGCTAGAAAGAATTTTTTGTAGGTCCATCACTGTGATCCTAGTGTGTAGTACAGGAAAGGTTGGGGATCGTTTAAGAGAAAGAGAGGATTGACTCTTTGTTACACTTGCAAACAATCAGGACATCTTGCTAAGGAATGCCCTGGTAGAGGTCCTATTTGCCTTTGTTGTAAATCTATTGGACATGAAGTTTTGGATTGCCCTCGAATGATTGATAAAGTTGAAAAGATGAACATGAGACAAGAAAACCCCGAGGAAGGTCAAGAGACTAAGAATATGCTAAAGAACCAAAAATAATCATAAGCTATACTATTACAGATGAAAGAAACATTGAATGATCACAGAGACATCAATCTACCAGAGATCTTAAAAGGGAAAGAGTGCATAGAAACAAGAATAGGAGACTTCGACATAGACTATATTCTGGATGAGGAAACACAGGTGAATATCATGACATAAAATACTTGGGAAATTTTGGGAAAGCCTGCTATGGTTCCTTCATTGGGAGAAATAGGATTATTTAAAGGAAAGCTGATAACCTTATGTGGAAGACTTACACATATACCTATGAGTGCTCATGGAACTTCGACAGAAAAAAAATTCAAGGTCATTAAGTTTGTTGAGAACAATGCCCCCTTTTCACTTTTTCTAGGAAGGACCTGGACTGAGAAAGATTGGATCTGAAGGAAAGAAAAAGAGGAAGATCTATAACATAAAAAGAAAGAATTAAGAAATTTCATGGCTAGGAGAATAGCATGCTTAATAGAATAACAAGAGGACAAGTCGAAACAACTGAGGGTCAGAGACCTAGATGTCGAAGTTGAAAGAATGCAAGAAGACTTAAAGAACCTATCCATGCAGGAGAGTAGAGCACCTACTCTAGAAATAGTAAGAGAATAAGTATTATCCTCGAACCTTGTGAAAGATCCTCAATAGTGTGAAGTTACTATGCCAAGAGGAGATAATAACAACAATGTAAGGAGGAATCTAAAGACGCAGATCATAGGAAAGAAAGATAGAAAGCTCAGTAAGAAGAAAGCAAAGCTAGAAAAATTGCAAGAGGTTTCAGAGAGGACTTCAAAGAAGGAAGGCTTGTAGAACTTGAACCTTTCCAGAATAGCATAACGATGCAGATTGACACTTCACCACGTCAAAGCAATATGACCGTTGGAGGTGTCTCGGCCATTAGAATGACGCTCCAGAACGGCTAGAAACACAATTATTGCCGGAACATTCACCATTGGACCGTTGGGACCGCACCATAACGAATGAAATTTAATTGATTGAGGTGTTCCTACCCATTGGAGGAGTCCGCTATGATGTTATCTATTTAACCTGTCGAATGTTTTACCGTGGACACTTTTTCCAATTGTGATTATCTGAGCCCATAGAGAACTAATCGCTTTCACGCAATTCTTATTGTGACCTCGCCATCCGTTCTGCTACCTTGATTATTTGTTCATCGACCTGAGATATCTGATATCGAGTGTGTATGTCGGGTGACCTTAGTGCAGTAGAGAAATCCATCGAAGAGATTCTCATAGACCTCATGGTTGAGAATTTCATGTCCACAGGTGTTCAAGCATCATCGATGAGAGGAGTGCAATCATCCCCATCGACTGAACGTCGATCTGGGCCATCCTGAGTTGCGACAGAGAAGAAAATCAAGCATCATGATGACTTGGAAAACATGAAGCTCATCTCATCAATCCTTCCTGACTATATCCCAACTCTGGCTGGCATGGTTAGTCATGACAACGTCCAGAGGGACTTCGTCTATACACTAATCACTGCGTACCTCTCGAAGGGGATACACGCAGTTGGATTGCAGTTAGGATAGATTATGATGTTGAAGATCAGTGATTACAACTTAGGAGACCACAAAAACTATGGAATGCTTTCACCACACAAATATTTGACCAAGAAAATGGGGAAGAAGTCGAATATAATCCCCCAGCCATGGACTATGGACATATCGAGGTCCACGATCCTCAATGTGATGAAGTTACCACACTTCTGCAGACATCGGGAGGTTAACGTGTGAGTTAAAATCCTAATGTCATGCTACCATGGTTGTTACCTATGGTTGGATAGGTGTATCACTGTAGATCCGACGATGATCCACCGGATCACCGGATTGAGCATGCAAGGACCAGACCCACATGAGTTTTACCCAGGGAAGGCTACATATCACACCCCAGCGCATTGAATTAAGGACACATATGGTGATGTGGAGAAAGGGAAGTGGGGCTACAAGGTAGCTTCCATCCATAATGGCGCAGTGTGCCTAGCCTTCCAGTTGATCGCTGGTAAGCTCATGAGGAAGAACATGCCAACCCAGGGCACGGGGTTTGTCGTCGACCTTGCAGGAAAATGCATTGAAGGGATGCAAATGAACTGGGCGAGATACCTCATCAACCAGTTAGATAAAGACTATCGTGAAGCTTAGGATCAGGGCTACGAGTTCCATTTCAATTGGTTGCTGATTCTCATTGCCTTCATTGCTTGGGAGATGCCGGAAGGAGCAACCTTCCTTGAAATTGAGTCGTTCGAACCATTAGCTGCAAAGTTCACTACGTTATGGTATTTGAGCGAAATGGAAAAGAAATGGCAATAAAATGCAGTGTTCCACACCTATTATCTACAGCTGAAGAGGGCCATTGAATCCTTCCTTCACATGACGTTGAACACCCTTCATAGGTTCAGGAAAATAGCAAAATTCCATGCAGACAGGCACTTCATCTATATCACTCTGTGTGGAGATGAACACAAAGAAGAGCTCCAGTCCTATTACAAAGTCACTAAGGAAGATATGGAGGAAATCACCAAGGAGTGTCCTACAGAATTCCTCATACTAGTAGAATAGACAAAACTCTCTGACCCCAACCTCATCGGAAGTCCTGTAGTCACTCGTGAAGAGTATGATGGGCCTAGCAACAACAAGAAGAAAAAGAAGGAAGAGGTACAAGAACTTAACAACACATTGAAGGAAACTACACAAGATTCACTAGGAGAGGGAGAAGGTGAAAAAATAGACAAAGAAGAGGATGAAGGGGAAGAAAACAAGCAAAAATAGGGTGAAGTAACACCGCCTAAATATCCCCTAACAAAGAAAAAGACATCCAAGAAAAGAAAGGTTTCTCCAAAGAAACCATCAATGCGGAAGAAGTCACGAGCCACTAAAACTCCATTTCAGACTGTACTCACATTGGATGACATTGAACTTATCATTGCAGTTGTATCAGATACCTCGGAGGACATTTTGCAGCAAAGCGAAGGCAAACAAGAGACAATGTTCGACAAGATCGAAGTAGAGCTCAAAGGGATACAACAGGCTCTCTATTTGAGCTGCCCAGTGTCTACTGCACCACCATTAGAAGGAACAGAGTTGGGGGATGAACCTGCCCAGCTACACAGAATAGAAGATGTGACAGAGGCTTGCCTTCGTCGAGCCTAGGAACAGGCCATAGAGGCATTGAAGAAAGCAAAGGAGCAAGCCCTAGAGCAACGTCAGGTTGTGAAACAAGAGAAAGATGACCTCCAGGTGAAGTTTGAAGAGGACAGAGCACATATCCAAAGGTAAAAAGGACAACTACTCATGGATCAGATGAGATTCAAGGAGGCAGTCACCAGAGAACTTCTCTCTTTGTTGGGCCTCACACAGATAAAATAAGACATAGTGGAGAAGCTCTTTGAAGCTATTCAACAACTTCAAGTGAGAATCGTAGAACTGGAATTGCAAGCAGTGCCAAGAACTCTGCAGGAAGTGTGAGATCAAAGGGAAGAAATTTCTTGGAGCATAGTCAAGTGAATCAAGGCATTGGCCTTAGAATGCAAAAAGGTCAATAGTCGAAGTGCACATACCTATGAGAGCCTTGCAGAGGACCCAAAACCAAGGACATTGGAGTCACAGCTCTAGGAGGCAAAGCAACAAGCAACAACAGTACAATCACAGTTGAAGCCATTGTCACTAGTCGAGAGGATGAACAGTTCACAAGAACAACGCACAGTTCAACATCAAGTCCATTCCATTCAAAGTAAAGTCATGGAAGTGACCCAGAGGCTCCAACCAGTGCAGGATGAAGCTTTCACACTTTTTGAGGAGATTGAGGGACAAGGTGCACAACTAGAACAAGTGGTCACCAAGGTGGAACAACGATTGGAAGGACCGGTGACCGAGAAATTTATTCAGGAGTTTTTCGAGAAGGAGGCTCTGGCGAGGTAGCAGGTCGAAGCAGCTCAAGCCAAGCTCAATGCCTTTGAAGCAGATTTTCTCAGATCAGAGTGACTCGGGGTGAGTCACAGGTGAGTGTTGGGGGCTTGTTGGCCCTTAACCAATTTTTGGAGACTTTGGTCATATTTGACCACTTTTTGGGACTTCGACAGGCTAGTCGAAGATGAAGCACCCAAGCGAAGAGGAGATCGTGGGATCTTTCCCCCACTTTACGAGATTTTTGGGTTTAGGGTTTATGTAACGGGTATGGGATGTTGGCCCATGGGTCTTACCCATGTTTAGGCCCCATTTGTAATGTATAAATAGATATCTAGGTGATGTAAGAACTACTAGATCTGGTAGAATTAACTTAGTGTGGATCTAAAGGCTTTGTGCATACTGTGTGATAAGACTTGGAAAGCTAAGTGCAAGTGATTGTAAGAGGATTTGTATGCAAACTGTACTGTGTAAGAAGGCTTTGTGCTATGACCTAACTCGGGGAAGGAGGATCTGGTGAAGTGCACGCAGATCTCCTGTCCTATGTGGAGTAGGATTTGTGGCTCTGTGCATGTAAGAAGATTGGAAGAAGATAATACAAAAGAAGAAGAGTTGATGGACGTAGCCCCACACTGGAGTGAACCACGTATATCCTGTGTTATGGTTTCTTTGTGCTGTATTTCTTGTATTTTCTCAGTGCTGTAACTTTTATGTATGTTAGATGAATCTGATATAGTAGCTTAGTGCTTATGATGTGATCAAATGTTAGATCTGCTTTAATGCTATGTGTTTAATGGATAATTGTGTTATATCTAGGTGAATATTACATTGTTTTGTAATTAGGGTTTTGACATGCGATGTGAATAAAGGTAAAAGCTAACGAATGTTAATTGCTAAGTGTTATCTTAAGCATTGTGATCATAGATATGTGTCCCAGCTAGGTTGTAGACACTTGAGTCCTACAAACACCCCTTCCTATACCTCGGGTGAGATTTCACCTACTTCATAGGTGTTGCTGAAAGGGATAGTAGTTAGGGTTTTTTTGGTGCATTGTTGAAGCGTTGAACCCTAGTTCTGCCCCTTTGCCAACACCGACCTTTTTTCGTTCCATGTCTTTCTTTTATTTCATGGTCCGTGAGAGCCAAATTCCAATCCTCTTTGAAGGACAAATGCCATTTAATTTTCTTTATGAAGTCTACAAACATTATTATTTTTTAAAAGACATATATTATTTTTGAGGTTTCCAGAGAACTACTCGGGACATTACATTAGTGATTTCTCAAAATTTCAATTTTAACCATGAGATTTCAAATGTGTCTCTATCAAAATATTTTTGGATCTTAATGAAATTATCATTTAAAGTTATCTACAATACGTGGTCCTTATATTATTTCATTTTTCTAAATAATTTGTCTTACATTACTAAATACTATGATGGTATTGTCATTGTGTGAAACTATTTACTCTCTTGGTTTATAATCTTGTGTTATAGTGTGAATATTTACTTTTCTGGGAGATGCCTAGTCCTTTCTCAGGTATTCTCTGCATGTGACAAGAATAAGTCTGGTCCTCTCACATTCCCTCTTTATATAGTTGTATATAATTTAAACATAGAGGAGTACTACCACTCTAAAAGTGCAGAGGGATTTATCCTTGTGATGTTGTCTTAAAATACCTTTAAATAGTCTTTCATATCAATATTTTTGGCGACCATTCTGGGGGAAATACAAAAGGATGGTTTCATAGACCATAAATTTGAATGACTCAACCAGCGGCCAACCAACCCCAAATACAAGTTGGACTTAGAGATCAAGGAGGTATTCTGCACCAGTTGTACGACCTAGTCATAACAACAACAAGAAGTCATGAATAACTTGAAAGAACGTGGGAATCTGTGATACCCCACGACTTGAACTTTTGATTATTATTACTATTATTATTTTTATTTAGAATTTTAATTAATCTTCCAAAAGACAATTTGGCCGATTGACCAAATCTGAATTGTAAAACCTTATTGTTTTATGAAAATAAACACATGTGGAAAGAGGGGCATAGGTTGAAGAAACTATTAAAGAGTGTAACATCCCGCTCTTGCGCACTGAGCGAACTTATTCTTTGAGGACACTTGCTCGCAAGTGATCCGGATTTTATGCTATTAAAACATTGATTTTGATTATGAGGCATTATGGGTTGGTGACATGTTGTTTTACTGCATTGACATAGATAGGTGCTATTGAATCAGTTTTACTGAGTGTGCAGGATTTTGGACCTCGAGGATGCAGAGGCATTGATGGAACCCCTTGGACTCCGGATCGAGTCGGGGAGTGTAACATTGGTGTTTGATGGTTTGATTGTGATATTAGTGCATCTGATTAGATGATATGATTATGGATATATTTCTGACATGATTCGTTGATGATGCAGGCTGACGATAGCTTGCCGACCCGACTCACATGTGGAGTAGAGGGGTCACACACGACTACTAGAGATGTTGAGGGAGAAGTGTGGACAACAGCCCTGCCACAACCTACTAGCATTCCCACCGTGGCTCGAACTATAGGTTAATGTTTACCTAGTTTGAGAGGACCCACGATGCCATGAGGGCATACTACGACAGTCACTCACGATGATTCTAAGGGGCGCACAATAAGGTGGGGGCCTTATTCCTTAGAGGCCCTTAGTCTCCCACAAGTTCATCTGGCGGAGTATTGACTCTAGGGTTTTTTGATGTCTACCAATTCAGTCAAGAGGCGAGTGGTACCCTTGGAGCACGTGGTGCATCCTGAAGGGCACGTTGCACAAGAAAAATGGAAAGAGGCGAGTGGCACCCTTGGAGCACGTAGTGCGTCTTGAAGGGCACGTCGCACAAGGGAAACAAATTGAGGCAAGTGGCACCCTTGGAGCACCTAGTGCGTCCTGAAGGGCATGTCACGTTGTTGATGATAAATGAATGAACCTAGATGGACTTAGGACGAATAACGTGTTAATAATTTTTAAAAACAAATTCCTTAATAAAATGTCGCCTAACACGAAAATTTAAGGTCTAGGTCTAAATTATGCTAGTGGTAAAATTTTATCTATCTATATATATAAAACAAAAAAAATAATATTAATAATCTTCCTTAAATCTTGTAACAAGAAGGGAGTAAGCAATTTAATTGATTCATAAAAATATGTTACAATAAAATTTAAAAAGGGAAATAATTGTTTTATTATTTTATGATAATTTAAAATTTATTAATTAAAAAGGGAAAAGGGTTAATTTCTACACCTGCAAATTTGAGTTCTAAATGAAAAGGGGAAAGAGGGAAATCTATAATATTTAGGAAACTAGGAAAAGAGGGAAACATAAAAAGAAAAGGGAAACAGAAGGGAAAAAACATAAAGTCAAAATTAGTAAGGTATCTAGTATTTAAGAGCTTTCTAATTTTTAAACTAAACTAGAAAATTAATAATGGGGAAAGTCATTAAAACCTGTAAGGGATTTTGGAGACACCTAGGAGTGATTCTATGAGTGACTCTAGGTGGGTGAGGGAAATAGGGGTAATTAATTAATTAAAGAAATTAATTTATAGAGGAATGAAGGGGATGGGTGACACTTGTACGTGGAGGATTTTTAGGATTTAATTATTAAACATTAAATTAAATGGGATTTTGGGAAGGTAAAGGACTTGGAAACTCTATATAATGGAGGGAGGAGAAGGATGAAGGATTGGTTCTGTTTCCATAACGTTACACTGTAGAAATCTATACTTGACTGACTTAGCTTGTGCGATTTTGGATACCCAACTCGATGAGGAGTGGTAGCTCAGCCTTGCGAGGTGAGATGGGAGCTAGCTGAATCTCTGGACAGTGTGTGTGGCCCCTTTGCAGCTCAGGGGGCTAAGGGGGAAGAAGAGTACCCCTAGCGTTGGCTGGGAGGTATCGGTGAAGTCTCATCGGTCGGCAAGTGGGAGTTGCATGGAGCGTGCGGGACATCAACTTAGAGCGAGTGATTGGGGAATGGTACACCTTCTTTTATTTTTGCATGGTAGAATGTTAGTATGAATTATGTTTATAGTTATGTATGCTTAATCAAGTAACAGATATGTTAGTCTTAGCGTTCTAGTTGATGAATGAAATTTCCCATAGCCTTAGCTGGTTGATTGATTGATTTCCCTTGGCCTTTGATTCCTGGCATGTCTTGACCGTCCCATGGTTTTTTTTAAATGTGATTGATTGCAGTCCATTTTTCCTTCGTCCTCAGCTCATCAGTCCGCGCCTGAGCAATCGACCAGGAGCATGATCTACGGTCGTTTCTTTGGCGTTAATAGACCTATGGATCTCAACACTCTGCTTTTCTGTTCGTGGATGATGAGTGAAGGGCGTTCCTATCAGCCGTCTACCTCCGTTGTTGCCCTTGGCTGATTGTTTTGACTTGCGCCATCTAGCAAAGACCTTTGCGCATGATTTCCTTGCATCCTTGCCGGTTTAGCTCTGTGTTGGTTTTTTTCTCCATGCCTTAAGGGGTTAACCTTGGTTCCTTGCACTCTCTTACTGCTGTCCGTGTTTTCATATTCTTGACTATGTTTATGCTTTGTTGGGTAAATTTTACCCTGTATTGTATATTGATGGTGGTTCTCTTCTTGGACTTCTGCAACCGATCCATTTCTGTTTTTATGGACTCAGGGACTGCTAATTTTGATAGATAAAGAAACAATCCTCAATCTGTAACCATATCCTAAGCAATCCTATGTTGACGGTGATTTTCCTTTACGCATGCTCTAATTTGACAGGTCATCTTTTGGATTTAGATGGAATTCGGTCGATGGGACCCCAACACATGGTTTTACACAAATTTTGTTCCCATGTTTTTTTTTACTGTCACAGATTTTTAATTCTACACTATTGCCACGGTTACATCTCCACGATTTTATTACATCGGTTTTATTCCCATGACCTAGACTGTCACATGGATTCTTTTCTTTACTGTTACCATAGGTTTTATCCCCACGACTTGGACTGTCACATGGATTCTAATTCTTTACTGTTACCATGACTTGACTACCCATGATTTTTCTCCAGAACGTTTGCCAGAGTGGTTGTTTAAAATGCGCACAATTTTGCTCCAGAACGTTGCCAGAGTGGCTGTTAAAACACCCACGATTTTTTCTCCAAAACATTTTCCTGAGTGGCTATTTAAATGCCCATGATTTTTTCTTAAAAATGTTTGTGGAGTGGTTGTTGAATTCGCCCACGTTTTCTCCATTTAATTCATAACCTGACTTGCTAGAATGACCACGGTTGATATTTAAAAATTGACTAAGTTGTTGTTGAATTCACCCACATTTTTAGCCTTTTAATTCATAAACTAACTTGTTGGACTGACCACGTTTTACCTTTTAAATATAGAGTAGTTCTGCCATTGAATGGGCATGATTTTCCACCAATTGTGTATTGCATTTTTGCTATTATTGCTACAGCGCTGTCTTGGGTCCATTGACTGCCTGGATTTTTGCCACAGTGAATAAAATGGTTAACAGATAGGTAAATGCCTTGTTAATGTAAGATTCATTGTTAGGTAATTGTCATATTAATTGCCAGAACAATTGTTAGAACAATGTAAATGACCAGTAGGTTCATTCTTTTGATTAAATGCCACAACAAGATAAATGTTAACTAACACCTTAAATGCCTGGTTATTGCTATATTACTTGTTATGACAATAGTCATGTAAACTACCTTGTTATTTCTATATCAAATGTTATGTTAATGGTCATGTAATTGCCTGGTTATTTCTATATTAATTGTTAAGTAACCACTATGTTAATTTCCTCACTAAATTGCTCCAACACTGCTAATAGTTAGTAGTTTCCTTCTAATTTTAATAGACAACTAGTATTGTTAGTTTGGTCAATATAACTAGACTACATGCTGAGATTTAACTGTTCATCAGTGTTATAAAAGTAGAATTCTAAATTAATATTGTTAATATTGTCATTTAAGTTAATGGCTAGTCGGATGGAGATTTGGATTATTATAGCATGGTCCATTTAGGTTGTAATAATGATTAAATTTAGATTGGTGAGTACGGACTAGATTGCCAATTTTAGACTTGCTTATAATTGAGGTTAGTTGTATTTATAATTATGGTACTAGTAATGATTACTTAGACTTGCTAGATGGATTGTATTAACATTAAATTAGCGGGTGCATTAATGACTAATTGCAATTGATGTGCCCATTCAGATTGGAACCCTTGTTAAAATATATTGTAATCATTGACTAGTTTAGACTGGGTGATTGGTTGGTGTTATTGGATAAATCTGTAAGTGCGGACACAAACCGATCTCCCTAGATCCACCTGGATCTAAAACAAAGCAAGACAGAATAATACTCTTTCCCTAGATTTTGACTATTGAATTAACTAGGAGGCAAGAAATAATAACATACCTTATTATCACTTCCTATGGTCTTTGTTGCTCCCGCTTCACCCCAGTGCTCTTATGCAGTCAAGACTAAGACATCACAAACCAACCAAAGTGAAGAAAGCACAATCTATTCAACAGTCAATCTATGTATATGATCAAGGAATTATACAATAAAGTGGAAATAGCTTTATGGGAAAGGGACATATTATTGTATCATATTAATGGAAAGTAAATATTACAACCTGAGCCTTGATGTCACAAACTTCCTTTCGATGGCCATTGGCTCTGACACACACACTTTATCACTTGCATGAAGAAGATCAACTCCTTTGGATGAACTTGATGGAGTCTTTAAGCTGCTGTAGCATCAGTCCTTCACACAATTCTTTTCACCAATTCTCCAATGAATCTCTTGCTTGTTTGCTTAACCTTTTCCATGAGAATTCCCTCAATATATAGGAGAGAATGAATTAGTTACTTGGAGAAGAATGATCCCAAAATATCAAGGAATCTAGTACTAGGATAACCATTCGAATGCCATCTCATCCTTCTAGAAGATTCCCTTCTAGAAGTATCGATAATTCACCTTTTTCCTTGCTTTAGAAAGAGTTCGCACCCTAGCAGTTCAACACAGCGTGAAATTCTCGCACCCTGTCTTAAGGCAGCCTGCGAGAATCATGCATTCTCGCAGGCAAATGTATTAGCAGCCTGCGAACCTCCTTCAAAAATGATATTTCTGGAAAGAGAAGAAAGTAACTTTTCTCAGGAGAAAGTTCTTATGAAGAGCCTGAGTACATC
>ML779492.1:496597-508769 GCA_009831015.1 Picea engelmannii | reverse complement strand
AAGTGCGAGGGAAATCACCATTGATGTCAATGACTCCCAAGGTACCATAGTACAATCCATCGAGTGTGAATAAATGAGTTGAAGTCGAACATCCGATGGAATCTTTCAATCAGGGGTCAATGATGTAAACCCACTGTCGAAAGTGAGGAAACCTGCCATTGAGGCATGCAATCTCCAAGGTACTAAATAATTTCTAAGTCTTGATTCTGGATAATGAGTTGAAGTCGACGGAACAAAAATCGTCACATGAGGGCCTTGATGTAGCCCCCATCAATGACACGAAATGAGTAACAGATTTTGAAGGTGAAACATAGTAAGACTTGGACATGGGGAAGGCCGACACGGAGAGAATGGATAACTGTAGATGGCCGACTCACAATATAGGTTTCATATGGACTTCTCTTGAACATATGAACGGCACATCCAATGATTTGGCAGCATTGACTCAAAGACGATATAGGGAATGACCTTGTAGCAAATCGAATCAGAGACAAATGGATTTCCCAAACCGGTTTCAGATGATTAATAGGGGGTGTCATGTTCAAGAGCGACACTTACTACCAATCAATATGATGATGAAAACATATCCCTTTCCCAAATTTTCCCCCACCATTTCTGGCGAGTACCTCTTTATTTTTACACAAGCTTGAGGAGGATAACACATGATTGTTTATGTAAGCTCATCCTTTGGACGAGTCCCTCGGAGTATTTTTAATGAACCCTAAGAAGGAGTGGTTCGGTCCCATCACGGGTGTGTCAATGTTTGTTTAACGAGTCCAGAGATAGAAAACTCGAAGGTTTTTCAAGATTATAGAGTTTGGAAAAACACTTAAAAGAGAACTCTCTCAGTTCCTTTTTCGTAAAATAGTCTGGACGAGACCGAAAAAGAGATAAATTATCGCTCACCAGATGCTTACTTCAAATACTTTATCGAGCATGAAAATAGCAAGGTCGCTCAACGATCTTTTCATGTTTAGAGAGTCTGAAAAGAGCTTAAAGAGAACTCCAGGGGGGTTCCTTTTTCGTATAACCTTGTTGAGCCCAAAAAAGTGATAAAAGTATGCTCGATCACGTTCTCATGTATTTACGAGCGCAAGAACGGACAAAAACGACGCTTGAGGTTTTATGTAAAAAACCATAAAAAACAATAAAAAACACGCGATAACAAAGAAAAACATGTCCGTATCCCTATATTTAATCATCAAAGTCATCACACCTGCAAGTCATTACACTTAACATGACATTAGGGATTAGGTTTAATTGATAAATAATCATAAAAAACCCAAAATGATATAGTAAAAGTAAATAAAATGAGTAAATACTCTTTTTTACCACACCATTTTACATTTCCACTATTGAGCTCAAAAAACCCCTCTTTTACCCTCCAAGTTTGGTGTCAATTTGCGGGAGCTACGAGAGACCATTCAGCGAGTCGTCTACGACATTAAGGTAAGCTCTTTGTCCTTGACATTTTCATGGTTTAAATTTATAATTTCATTGGTTAAATGTTGAGTTTTGAGTTGAGTTTGTAAGCCCTACATGCGCGCTGCAATTCTCGCAGGCGGGCCATACGGGGCCTGTGAGAACGAGGCGCTCTCGCAGGTGAGCCTAAGGCCACCTATGAGGTTCTCGCACTGTGCCCATAGGGCACCTGTGAGAACTGCAAAGCCCAATTTTTTTTAAAATATTTAGCCAATGAAAAATATCCAAAGCATGAAAAAAGTTAATAATCCTCTAAATGTGTTCCTTATGCAGATAATTGGCCATCAACATGGTGCTAGAGTGGCGAGAAAGGGAGCATCAAGAGGATAATTCAATGGCCGAAAATCATCCACCTACCATAGATGCTTTGAGAGATTGTGGGCTCTTGAAATACTTTTGCATCCCAGGCATGAGGGCCCAAGTCAGACTATTAGAGTACCTGGTCCATATGTGGGACCCAGATCAGCAGGTGTTTTGTGTGGGGGTCCACACACTGTCCTTAGATATTGAGGACATTCAATTTTTGACTGGATTGTCATGGTGAGGGTCCTATGTGAGCCTGATAGGTAGTAGAGGTGGTGGGCTAAAGATGAGTGAGTACTGCAATTTATACTGCGTACTTGAGGCCGAGAGAAAGAAAGGAAAAGTGGCTATCTGGGGGGTAACAGACTTGACCCTTCATACTATCCTTTTCACTATAGCTCGTATGGTTGGGAGTTCTGCTCCTCATATGGCATTACAGAGCTACTTCCAGTATGCTATTGAGTGTACTGAGCCTCGAGTGTTCAACTGGGTAGATGCTGTGCTACGCAACATAAAAAAACAATTAACCAAATGTAGGCGGGGTGACCTAAAGCAATTCGGGTATGGATCTTTGTTGGTATATTTCTTCCTTGAGCGAGACCCATTACTGAGGCTACAGGTGGAGTGGAACTTACCGGCTCCTAGGGATCCACAGATGCTGATATGGTGTCGGCTCATGGCCCGGCACGTAGCAGGACCGATCATCAAATATGATGATACTTTCTTCAACTGGCTTCAACCACAAATGTTGATGGTTGATGACTACGCTTATGCTGGGCTGGATTTCCGAGGAGATCCATATTTGGCATTTCCAGACGATGCTCAATGGGGTGACCTTGGTAAGAAGTATACACATTTTCTCCTTTTTAAATGTTTTTGAATTTTTATCATATTCAAATGTTTTTGTTTTATATATTCTTCTGAAGACTAATACAAAATTATTTGTTGATAACACAGATGTTGGGCCTTACAGACCTCCCAGCACTTCTCCCATCCAACGGCTAGGAGAGGTAGCGACAGCACCACAGTATGATGAGGATTACCAAGTGGTGGAACAGAATCTAGAGGGCCTGACTGCAGGCATTCCAGACATGACTCTGGAAGAGGTTCCACGATGTGATCATTGTCATACTGTAGGGGTATCAATGTCTATGAGTCGACTTCTCTGTAGGGTTGCTAGGGTAGTCGTGTGTTACCGTGAATGTCATCCATAACATCACGTTTTAGAAGCTATAAGCTTCCATTTTTGACATTTTGGTCTTCGGACAAACTTTTGTAAAAAACTCTTTTGATCGTTATATATACAGACGGCTTCTACCGGTTTACTTTATATTGTGTGAATTTTAATGTGTTTGATTTATAAATGATTAAAATGTCTGTCCAATACATAATTAGCCAATGCATCTGTTAATGTATTTAGACATCTAGGAATATGTTGATATTCAATGTGATCAAAATAACATTCCAAGAGGCGAATTCACAAATACACTCGTAATAAAGTAGGACTTCGAATAGAGTAGACATTACTTAACTGTAGTACTACAAGCTGTGAGTCAAGTCGCACAACCAAATGACGAATTTCATGTGAGATAGCATCAACGAATAATTCAATAACGATGCTATACTCTGCAATGTTGTTGGTCGCACGACCGAGGCACACACCTTGTAAAGATACAAGTTCGTTTGTTGGGGTATAGATTACCCACGCAGCGAAAGAAAGGTTCCGAGTACTACGGCTAGCAGCATCAGCGAAGCCAATATAGGGTAGCGAAGACTCTGACATTTGGAAATCAAACACAACATCACATAAGGGTAGAGACTAGATAACGACAAAAGAAGGCTATAGTAACAAACACAAAGTATGATACATTAAAATACAAGTACCTGTGCATAGATGATTTATGCATAGTACTTCTTCAAGTACAACCCATTCCTGGGTTCACTCAAAGGGGCACCATCGTAATATACCAACTCATATGCTCCCTTTTCCAAAACTCGGCGAATAATATAAGGACCTTGCCACATGGGTTTGAATTTCCCAGCTCCTAACACATCCCAATCCTGTTCATAGAGAAGAACAAGATCACCTTCGGAGAAAATGCGAGGCTTGACATGCTTGTCATATTGGGCCTTGACACATTTTTTCTGGGCTTCTATTACTAGAGTGGCGTCACATCGAGTTTCGTCTAATCGCATAAGATACAATAGACGTTCTTCTTCAACATAAGTGTTGGGTAGGAGTTCAATAGCTAGCTTCAGAGAGGGTATCTCACATTCTATAGGAAGAATGGCTTCCACACCATAGACTAATCGAAAAGGCGTAAACCCAGTAGCGGACTTGACAGATGTCCGGTACGCCCACAATGCTGAAAACAACATTGTGTTCCAACTTGTTTTATGAATTCCTATCATCTGTCGAAGCATATTTATAATAACTTTGTTGATCGCTTCGACCTGGCCATTAGCTTGTGGATAATAGGGTGTTGAGTTATCATGACGAAGACCCAACTTTTCCATAAGTTCAGACATCATAAAATTCCTAAAGTGGCTACCGTGATTAGTGACGATATCCTGGGGAATACCAAAATGAGCTATGATGTGATTAAAAAGAAACAAGGTTGCAATCTTTCCAGTATTGTCGAATTTCGGCATTGCCTCGGCCCATTTCGTAAAGTAATCAATGGCTACAATGATGTAACCATTTCCCCCCAACCGAGTGAGGGTGACATGTCATGAAATCGATGCCCCATTTTGCAAAAAGACCAACTAAGAGCACAGGATGTGACCAAATTTTCTGATTGTAGGTCTGGCAGGCATGGCATTTCTGAATGACAGTAATGCAGTCAATAAACAAAGAAGGCCAAAAATACCCTACATGTAAGATCTTCTGGGCAGTAGCATACCCAAACATATGACCACCACATGCTCCAGAATGGCAGTCATTCAGAGCTTTCTCAGCTTCATCAAATGTTAGACAACGTCAAAAAACAGAGTCAATTCCCCGATGGTAAAGAGTATCCCTGAGGATAATGTATTGACGAGCTTGATAGCATATACGACGTCGTTCAGTACTCGACAAAGCAGGCTGGAAAGTCTAGGTTTGGAGATATATAATGATATCCCCATACCAAATATCGTTAGTGCTAATAAGGAAAATAGATTCATCAGGTAATGAATCCACTGCTACATTTTCTGTGGCAGAGGGAGGAAAATTGCATATCAACTCAACAAAAAATAAGGATTTCTTAGACTTGGCGCAATCGAATTCCAAGTCAAACTCCTGGAGTATGAAAATCCATTTGGAAT
Source organism: Picea engelmannii (assembly GCA_009831015.1). Lineage (NCBI taxonomy): Eukaryota > Viridiplantae > Streptophyta > Pinopsida > Pinales > Pinaceae > Picea > Picea engelmannii. The sequence continues at coordinate 503,678 of ML779492.1, read as the reverse complement.
ATTTGACCCCTAGCAATTGACGTGTCAAAATATGTTGCATAGGGTAGCAATGAGAAATCATAGTAGTTTTGCGTGAGAGGATATAATGCTGGAAGCGTTGGACGACTTGAACGACAGCAAAGGCCAGTTTTTCAACATGTTGGTACTTGATTTCAGTAGGTGTGAGACTTCGACTCAAGTAGTAAATAACATTTTCATCGTGCGCATCATCCTCTTGGACGAGAACCATGCCAATAGTGTACTCTGAGGCAGCAAGATAAAGGAAATAATCACGGTTGTAATCGGGGGGAAAGAGAAGTAGAGCTCGCGTGAGGGACAACTTCAAAGCTTCAAAAGTGTTGTTGGCAATGGTATCCTAGACGAACTCTAAATCTTTCTTAAGTAGCCGTGTAAAACCATGAGTAATCTCGACGTAATTAGGGATGAAATGATGAAGAAAGTTTCCTTTCCCCTGCAAACTTTGCAACTAGCGTAGTGTAGAAGGAGGAGGAAGATTAAGAATCGCCTCAACCTTAATAGGATCCGCCCAGATCCTTTGACGTGAAATGATAAAACCTAGAAGACGGTCAGATTCTACACAAAAAACGCATTTATGAGGATTTAAACGTATACAATAGAACCGATAGCGAACGAAAATGGCTCGGAGATGAGTGGGGTGATCGACTCGGCGCAAAGAATGAGCTGGTAGGTTGTCCAAATAAGGTTGAACAATATGCTTTATATCATGAAAAGCATAAGACATAGCACGTTAAAACGTGGCGCCCACATTCTTAAGACCGAAAGGAAGTTTCCTATAGGCAAAAGTACCCCAAGAACAAATAAAAACAATTTTATGTTGATCCTCGGGAGCAATGTTAATTTGATTATAGCTGGAGAAACCATCCATGAGAGAGAAAATTTCACTTCCGGCACAGTCATCAACAATCTGGTCGATGAAAGGGGCTGGAAAGTTGTCTTTTGGACAAGATTTGTTAATACCCCTATAATCAACACATACATGAATACTGCTGCCTTTCTTGTCAATTAGGACAAGATTGGAAACCCATTCTGTAAGAGCCACCGGATAAATAAAGTCGGCTTTCAAAAGTTTATCAACTTCGAGTTTGATAGCAGCCGCTTTACGTAGGTGAACTGGAAAAAGGCGTTGTCAGACGGGTTTAGTGCCGGGGTATGTTTTTATCTCATGTACAACAATTGCAGGGTCGATACCTGGCATTTCTTCATAACTCCAGGTGAATATGTCACGAAACTCTTTGAACAGGGATGTATAGGTGACTATTTTGTCCTGGGAACAGGAAGCTCCAATATGGACATTTTTTACGATTCCAGGTTTAACAGATATGTCAATGGGAATCGTGGGAGAGATATTACTGAGGTTCCCTTTGGAAAACACATCATGTGAAGATTCGGGAATGATCGAGATGACAATAATGGTCGACAGAGTCGAAATCCGTTGGTAGTTCTCAAGAGTGTGTTCCAAAAAAAGTATGGAATAATGATGCCCATCATCCCAAGGGATGTCCTCCATGACGGACATGATCATCTCGTCAATGGGAAAGATAACACGAAAAGGATCAGGAGACAACTCATCAAGAGATGGGGTAGAAGGTGTTGCCGATTGAATGGCCTGATAAGCAGATTCAACCAAACTTAACGACATTGCATCGTCGAAACGAAGATGATCTCCAGGATCAGGGACTATCCAAGGGTCGGAAGACAAAGGAAGTTAGTGAGGAACGGTGGAAATCATGTTGATAGAAGCAACAGACGGGCGTGGAACATCGGGCGGAGGAATGGGGAAAGTACCCATTAACGAGGATTCCTTTAAAAAGCCGACACCGACATTCTCATAACCTGGTGGGGTTTTAGCAATAAATGGTACGTTGCCAGTACGAGTATCGGAATTGAAGAAGGCAAGTTGGTCAATGGTAACAACCTTTCCTTGATGAGGAAAACGTACTACACGGAAAAGTGTTGACACAACAATGCGCATGGAATCGATCCAGCTGCGGCCAAGCAGAAGATTATAATCAAGGGGAGCGTTGAAGACTTCCACTTCAACTTGGACCGTCTTACCTTCTAGTGTAATTGGCAACGAAGGAAGAACGCTGTAAGGCTTAAAACCAGATCCATTGAAGGCTTTAAGAGTGTTCTAGGATTCATTCAAAGGAGGAGAGCCAATGGATTTCCAACAAGCAAGAGACATAACAAAAGTCGAGGCTCCCTCATCAATAACAGTTCGACAAATGTTCTTGTTCGAGAAAACAACTTGGATTTGAAATGCGAGTTGAGGGGGTAACCTTGGAATGTGATCTTCCAAGTCAAAGACTATTAAATTCGTATCAGTTGGGTCAATTCCACCTATAGATTTCAACAGTGCCTTCCATTGTGCAGGAAAAGACTGAAGGACTTCAAGGGCTGACATCGCTGAAGGTGCCTAAGCCAGATCTTCAACAATGCTGTAGTTCTGGGCCGCACGAGCATAAGTTTTGAAAGTCGATTTCCAAATGACACATTTTGGGGGTGGTCACATAACTGTATCAAGGCTTGGTTGTTCGAGATGAAGAGTACTGTTAGTAGGTGGAGTCGCGGGAGAGGGTTGGACCAACGAAGGAGGTAAATCATCAACCTTCTCCTTATATGGAGTATAATCTTTGGCGTGAGTTGTGAGTGCAACATTGTTCTGCTTAGAATCACCAGTACACATAAGAACATATGATGTATTAGAAGTAGATGGTTGGTCATGAATGACCAACTGAGCCTGCTGTTGAGATGGGAAGGGTTGTGACAAGACAGCCGGTGCAGATGGTTTTGGGGTTCCTTGAAGGAACTTAGTGACCTCGGCACGTCGTGGACAATCCTTTGTGTAATGATCATCACCACAGATAAAGAAAGGGTATCGTGGTTTGCGCTTATCCCGATCTTCAATAGGAGTAGTTTTAGGTTGATCTGCTTGATTATTACTTTTGCCCTCCTTATTCTTACCTCTCCCCTTTTTAGATTTGTTTTTATCGACTAGGGTAGATTGAACAACGTTCACCTCAGAAGTTTTTCCGGTGGGAGTGGCAGGAGACGGAGCATTTTTAACATTAGAAGAAGAAGATTTAGGGTTTGTGCTTGAAATAGAATGTGATTGGGCTTGGGCAGTACCAATCACACCGTCAGCCGCATGCGAGGCAGCTGGAGCAGTTGAAGTGCTGGAAGTACCAGGATGAGGTAATTCAGGTAATAAATCATAAAGTGTTCCCATTTGTGAATAAACGAGGTCAAGATAATGAGCACGACTTATAGCCTTCTCTTTCGTGACAATGCCACCCATGGCAATGTCCTTACCAATTTCGTTCACAAAGGATTTTGTAAACCATTCTTCCAGTAACTGATCGGGGAGCTCAAGTTTAATGAGATGACGCCTCCTTCGCCACTCATGGATATGATCCGATATATGATTTCCTTTAGTCTGTTTGAAGGAATTCAAAATCTCAGTCCCGGTATCATAACGGATCGGTAACTAGTAATGTGTAAGGAAAACCATAGCTAGTTGTTTGAAATCAGAGAAGAAACCTCGTGGAAATTCGATATACCACTTCGCAGCAGAACCAGTAAGGGTTCGTTGAAAAAGATGTAAACGAATAGAGTCATCCATCAACGAGTTGGATGAACACCATAGGTGAAAAGTCATAGCGTGATTGTTCGGGTCCTCTCCCACTTTGCCATCGAATTTAGGAATGTCCGATGGAAGCTTAGCTGGAATAGCAGGCCATTGGGGAGAGTGACGAATATGATTATTTAGAATCCTAGACAAATCCGACAAATCCAAAGTAGCAAGAAAAGGTAACTGTCGATTCACCTGCGGGTACTGGTGACTTTGGGGTGGAAACCCTGTTGGAAAACTAGTAGGACCATAAGCAGTCTACCCATAATGGGAAGACCGAGGCTGATTCGGTGGTGGTTGGAGAGGATAGTAGCTTGAGGGATTGTAACCTTGAGCGGGGACATGAGTTTGAGCATTCATACCCCAAATAGGATTTGGTATGCTTGGATATGGTTGGCCGATAGTAGGGACAGGCTGCTACTGCCCCCCAGTCGTTTGAGAATTTTGTATCATCTGATTCCAATACTGGGCCAAAGAGGGAGGTATATTTTGTCCAAAAGGTGGGGTTGGTCCCCCTATCATAGGTAGTGTTCCAACCATAAGTTGTGTCCCAATCGAAGGTTGTGTAGTAATGGGAATGTGTCTGGTAAGAGGAAGTTGAATCATACCACCTTGTCCACCAACGGGAATCTGCAAGTTGGTGTAATAGACGGTATAGTGCCACTAGGATTAGGATTGCCAGAAGGAAATTGAGGGAGTGTTGGAATAAAATCGGGAATAGGGTTCCAAGGAAAAGAAGGACCATCAGGAGTACCAGATGGAGTTTGCGAAGGTGTTGGAACAGAAGCATTCAACAAATCATTCAATGCATGGTAACCGGGTGGTAGTGTTGGAATGACATTGGGCGTTCGCTGGGTGTTTATAGGAGGAAGACCAACTATAGTGAACCCGATTGGAACACTCATAGTAGCTGCAAGATGGGCCATCTCGGCAGGGACAATAAAGTGATAAGTGGTATTCAACGGTATAGTCTCTGTCTCAAAAAACATCGGAGGGTTTATTTCGGGGACCACAGGCGAGCCAGGACCAAAAAGAGTCCTTCGGAAATCACCTGTAGACCAAAAAGGATCTTGGCCTTCTATGCCGGGAAAAGGCCCAACGGGTGATCTAGAAGAGGTAACAACTAATTCTCCAGAAGAATTCAGTCGTCTAAAAGGGCGTTGAGAATCACTAGGAAGTTGAAAATCCTCTCGAGTATTTGTAATTTGAAAACGTTCAAGAGAGTCAGTGCATTCCACTTGAGGTGTGGTAATGACTGGGACTTCACTCTGCGTCGGAGAGCCTCCAGGTGTGGTTGTGGGCAAGGGTTGTGAACCTTCCAGATGCTCTGGAGATAAACCCTACATTCTACGTGAACGACGTGGAGGAGCTATTGTAAACGAGTGAAAAAATTCGTGAAGAAAATCTTATGGTCAACTTCGAGAAAAAAACAACACGCGCTAGTGAACAAAATCTAGGAAGCAATCACCAGGCAAACAAGACCTTCTAATTTTGAAGGCACTAGTTGGTGATGAAATCTAACGTCGCAACAACGATACGAGAAGGGGCGGGGCTAGGGTGGAAAAGTTACGCTGACGACCTACTTAACGGACTTACACCCTGGTGCAAGCTCCCACACATAATCGTGGGTATACCCTCCAAGGAGCCCGAGTGAGTTTGGCCAACGTCAATTCCAGGTACCGTGAAGACTTTCCCCTTCACAGTCACCTTGGGTAAGAACCTATAAATATAGGCCACTAAGGTCACCACCAACAACAATAAAGCATGGGCGAACAATCGACAATCTGATCCACACGTAAGGGTAGGGTATCTAGCCCAAAATCAACTCAAAAGGCTTCCACTCATCATTGTGGGTATACCTCCGAGTGATCCCCATAATACATGCAATCTCTACACTGATATCAACAAAGCAGGGTGAGTAACTTTGCCAACATCAATGCGACCTAGTGCTTGACCCTTGTGTGAGAAGGGCTTCCCAGGACAATATGTTGCAAATGAAATTTAACACTCCCTAACACAAGATGCTATTGTGTGTTTTGTGCTTTTGGAGAGTGTATCTCTCTTCTTACTCCAAAGCGCTAGCCTAGCTAAATGTTGGTGTAAAATAGCCCTAGAAAAGAGTTACTAGATAAATTTTATGATTACGCAGTGTTATTAAGAGCTGTTGTTTACTCAAAGGTAATGGAAGCGAAACTGATGTTGTATGACTCTGAGCAAATCAATGCAAGGATGAAAATGAAATAGTATCACTTTCTGTTCAATAAATCCTATGTATGGGAGAGAGAAAGTTTTCTAGATCAACCTTGAACTACAATGCAAAATTTCCTTTAAAATGCAAACACAAACAATCACTCATAAAATGACAATGCTCTATGTGTCTTTTTCAAATACTTCAACAATATCAATAATGTGATTTTCAATGTTTTCTAAAACGAAAAGAATTTTTTGAAAGAAAAACTTTTTTGTTCACTTTTCAAAAAAGGACCCACACTATAATAGCGAGAGTACTGAAAATCAAAAGCCAAATGAACAAGCAATGACAAACTCAATCAACTCTTTCAATGAAAGCAAAAATAAAGAGCAAACCAAAGTAGTCTTCTCAATGCAAACAGAACTGATCTTGCAAACCAATAAGCAAATGAGAAAAACCAAGCACTCAACCTTCAACCAATCACTAGTTCTTAACTAATCAAACACACTTAGATTTTGAAGTCAGAGAGAATGGTTTTGCCAAGAATAGCTAAGAAACGAAAGTCAAGACAAATAATGACAAGAATAACCTTGAAATCCAAAATAGTTCATACATGCAAACAAAGACAAGCAAGAAATCAATCAAATGATCCAAAAGGCTCTTATGAGGCAATCAAACTGATCTGGGTAGTTAAAAATGCCAAAAATCACATTCAAAAATTTGAACAAAAGAGTTCGCAGGCAGGAAATATAACACAGTGCGAGAATCACTGATTCTCGCAGGTGACCCTTGAGCAGGGTGCGAGAACCTCGCACTAAAACCTAAAGGCAGAGTGAAAACTCTACCTATTCTCACAGGATGCAATGGAGTATAGTGCGAGAATGCCTGAACATAGTCAAAATTTTGAAAAATGAAGTAAAATTGGAAAAGACCTCTGGACCCAGAGGGTCTATCAGGATATCCTGAAGACTCAGAGATTGACAGGACAGTAGAAAAGTGAAACCAAAGCAAATGGCCACAAAAAAATACCAAAAGCCACAAAGAAAATGGGATTGTTCCCCAGCAGAGTCGCTGATTTTGTTATTGGATAAATCCATAAGTGCGGACACAAACCGATCTCCCTAGATCCACCTGGATCTAGAACAAAGCAAGACAGAATAATACTCTTTCTCTAGATTTTGACTATTGAATTAACTAGGAGGCAAGAAATAATAACATACCTTATTATCGCTTCCTAT
>ML779492.1:482465-496046 GCA_009831015.1 Picea engelmannii | reverse complement strand
CCTGCGAGAATCATGCATTCTCGCAGGCAAATGTATTAGCAGCCTGCGAACCTCCTTCAAAAATGATATTTCTGGAAAGAGAAGAAAGTAACTTTTCTCAGGAGAAAGTTCTTATGAAGAGCCTGAGTACATCATCATCCATACATCATCATGATAACCAAAATCATGGGTAACAGTTGGGTTGTGGATGATGTCAGATATTGGCTTACGTCATCCTTGGTCTTCGTCCTTTGATGCTTCATCGACCTGTTGTTGGGGTATGGGTGTGGTTTTCCTCTCAGTATTCGGTTTCTAGCACGTTGGTTTTATCTAGATTCTTTGGTCCAGATAGGATGCGTTGCGCCAACATTATTGATGCATCTATCACCTGGGAATGACATGATTCCTTATGAGGAGATCATGGCCTACCCTGGGGGATAGTTGTGAATGAGATCTTGGCCGGAGTAGGTGCTTTTGTGTGAGTGTTGTCGAGCGCTCAAGTTGCTCTTGGCACAAAGGCCGAACGCCTTCAAGCGTTACATCCGCACGCCTTGAGGTTTTAAGTCCTTGTTCATCTAGGTTGTGATGTTGGGGTGGGGATGCTTTCCCTTAGCTTGTAGGCATGGTCGTGTTGCATCGGGCGGGTAGTTGTGCTCCTTATTTTTCTGCGCATGTTTGTCAGTTGTCTTTGTGCTTGTGTGTGGTGTCATAGTAAACTGTTGCCTGGACTACGTGCTTGTGTTGATCATCAATGATGTGGTTAAACTGTTGTCGTCATCGCCTTCTTGCATTTTAACTCTTGAAAACATAAATAATAATAATAATAATAATAATTTCTTTGCTTGTTGTTGTAACGATGGGGTCATTACATGTGGTATCAGAGCGAGTTCAACCCGTGACTTGGGATCACTACGGCTTTCGTTGAGTGGGTATTTGATTATAATGTTGTTAATTTAGTTGATTTGTATTCATGCAGGTAATTATGGTTAGAGGATGTCCCGGAGGCAGACGACGGGGTGCTAGGGGAGGAGGCACAATGCCTCCAGTAGAATCCACGCCTAAGGGGTCTAACCCCTAGGGAGACGAATGGGTTGTTGGGTAGAAGCAGATAGCAGTAGCTGATGTGGTTGGAATGATGAGATATTTTTGGCACATGTCTGAGGCATTGACTAGCCATTTAGACAAAGAGGAGGCCAGGGCACCGACACCCCCTGAGGGTCCACCGCGCGCTTCGGTCGGTACTGGTAGCATTCACTGTGAACTCGAGAAGGTCAAATTTCCTGAGTTCTTTGGTGCCCCGGATGGCACTTTCGCCAAGGCATGGTTGGAGAATATGGCGATGTGCTTTTCACTTCGCGACTATACCTCCAACATGAAGGTCTGCATGGTGGTCTTTCAACTGAAGGGGAGCACTCTTCTATGGTGGAAGACACTCCTACCGCAACTGAACATGGTCGTCAAAGACATGTCATGGGAATTTTTCAGGAAACAGTTTCGAGAGAGGTACCTATTAGAGGAATTCATTGAGTGTCAGCTCAATGAGTTCATCGCCTTATGATAGGGTGGTCGTATGGTGCCCAAGTACGAGGCCCTTTTTATGGAGCTGCTCTGATATGCTTTGCATCTTAACACGGAGAAACTTAACGTCAACAAGTTCATGTTTGACCTTAATGGCAGCTTACGTGAAAAGGTTAGGATTCTGATGCCTCAAACCTTGCATGATTCTGTCAAGAAGGCCCTCATAGTGGAGGAGGAGCTTATCAGTGGGGGTCAGAGAAGGACTCTAGCGAGACCAGCAGGGCAGGTGTCATCTGGTGCACAACAACATCAGACACCAACCAGACATACGCCGAGATATCATGGCTTCCAGAGGGGATCCACTTTCAGTACACCTCGACGACCGATGCCTCAGCAACAAACACCTTATCGGGGACCACAACATCAGCAGTAGCGTCGACCACAGTAGCAACAGTTTAGGCCTGTTCAACATAACAAACCAGGATTCTAGGTCGGTGGGCCATCATCTTCTACTTTAGGTACCAGGACTACTGGGCCGAAGAAAGGGTGTTGGACATGTGGGGAGATACACTATCAGCATGACTGCCCTGTGGAGAGGACTAGAGCATTTGGATCAGCTGGACCCACTACCATGGGAGATTTGGGCAAGGCCCATCGGATTCATGCAGGGTGAATAACTGCCAGGCAGAGCATCAGTCAAGTTTTCTCGAGATGATAGGTACCGTCATTGACCAGAACCTTATTATTTTGATAGATCCCAGTGCTACCAAGAGTTTCATTTCTAGTGCAACGCTAAAAAGGATTAAGGTAAAGGCAGTCGAACAGGATGAGTTTAGCTTCATAGAGATGGCCTCAGGAGCCAAAAAAAAAGGTTGGGGGAAAGGTTACAGGCTGTATCCTTAACCTGGGAGATTTTTTCATAAGGGCCAACCTGTACGTCATGATATTAGGATCTTATGATGTCATGATTGGTATGGACTGGTTGGAATCGCATGAGGCAATACTCAACTTTAAGACAAAATGGTTGAGCTTGGTCAACGACGAGGGACAGAGACGTGTGATTGTAGGATGGAACCAGGGAGTTTCCCTGAGGTTCATCTCTTCCTTTCAGCTACAAAAGAGCATGCTCAAGGGGTGCAAGCTTTTTGTGATCCTTGCGTTAAATGAGAAAGGAGTAACGAAAGGTCTAGAACACCTTCCGGTGGTCAGAGAGTTTGCGGGCGTATTTCCGGAGGAGTTACCTGGGATGCCGTCGGAGAGGGAATTAGAGTTTACTATAGACCAAAAACTGGGAACTGAACCAATAAATAGAACGCCTTATCGGATGTCAACCCCGGAGTTACAGAAGTTGAGAATGCAACTAAAGGAATTGCTAGACCTGGGACTGATACGTCCAAGTGTGTCGCCGTGGGGTGCGCCTGTTATTTTCATACGAAAGAAGGATGGGTCGTGGAGGCTCTGCATTGACTATCGTCAATTGAACAAGGCAATGATCAAGAATCAATATCCGTTGCCGAGGATTGATGATCTGTTCGATCAAATGAAGGGCATGACGGTGTTCTCAAAGATCGACTTGCGATCAGGACACCACCTGTTACAGATTAAGTAAGATGACATCCCTAAGAGAGCCTTTAAGATGAGGTTTGGAGATTACGAGTTTAGTGTTTTACCATTTGGACTGACAAACGCCCAAGGGGTATTTATGAGTTTGATGAATGGGGTGTTCCACGAGTACTTGGACAAGTTCATCCAAGTATTCATTAATGATATTTTGATTTAATCTCGGATGACGGAGGAGCATGACGAGAACTTGCACTTGGTACTACAATGTTTGTGAGAGCACAAATTGTATGGGGAATTGTCCAAAAGCTCAATTTATCAATCAAAGATTCACTACTTAGGGCATGTCATCTTCGACGAAGGCATCGTCGTGGATCCAACAAAGGTCAAGGCTATTATGGAATGGCCTGTGCTGATGAATGTCGTGGAAGTTTGTAGCTTCATGGGTTTAGTAGGATACTATCGATGGTTCGTCGAGGTATTTTTGAGGATAGAAAATCTGATCACAGAATTGCAGAAGAAGAACAAGAAGTTTGTTTGGACCGAGAAATGCACGGAAGCATTTCGGAGGCTCAAGGAGTTGTTGACAACAACACTGATACTAAAGGTCCCTGACATGGAAACATAATTCTTGGTATGCACTGACGCATCCAAAGAAGGCTTAGGCAGATTCTTGATGCAAAACGGACAAGTGATCGCTTACATCTCGAGGAAACTAAGAAGGCATGAGGAGAACTACGCGACGCACAAATTGGAGTTGTTATCCATTGTTTATTCCTTGAAGGTTTGGAGACACTACCTTGTTGGACGAAAGTTTGAACTAAAAATGGAACACTATGGACTACAACACATATTTACGCAAAGAGACCTGAATGCGTGACAACGACATTGGTCAGAATTGCTTAGCGAGTACGACTTCAAGATTACTTACATAAAAGGAACATTGAACCGAGTGGCAGATGCATTGAGTTGGAGACCACACATATTTTTGGTGCTGCCTCTTTAGACGAATTTACGTGAAAAGATTCTAACTTTACAGCATGACGATGAATGGTACAAAGAGGTCGAGGGTTTTATCGGACAAAACACAATGATGGTACCAAGATTTGAAGGATTTTCGTTTGATAGCGATGGTTTATTGAGGTTTAAAAATTGGATTTATGTACCGCCGAACTATGAGTTGAGGATGTTGATCCTAAGCGAGGCTCATAGAGCAGTTTACATGTCTCACTTGGGAGTGATGAAGATGAGGGAAGACCTTAAACCCTTATTCTTCTGGAAGGGAATGAAGGAAGATATAGTCAACTATGTGGCCCAATTTCTAGAATGTCAGCAAGTGAAGGTTAAACATAGACATCCGATACGATTACTACAACCACACTCTATTCTGGAATCAAAATGGGAGGTTATTTCTATGGATTTCATTGTTGGATTGCCACTGATGGCAAGGTGACACGATTTTATTTTCATAGTAGTAGACACTCTGAAAAAGAGTGCTCACTTTATTCCTATGTGTACGACGTATTAGGAACTTGACATAGCTAGAGTTTTCATTAATGAGATTGTGAGGCTGCATGGCGTGCCTAAGAAGATTATCTCCGATCGAGGATCAGTGTTTACTGGATGATTTTGGATGAGTTTCCAAGAGGCCTTAGGAACCCAACTTAACTTCAATACTGCGTATCACCCGGAGACTCACGGGCATACCGAATGAACGAACTAGACCTTGGAGGACATGTTGCACATGTACGTGATGGACCAACAAAATCATTGGGAGGAATTATTACCATTGGTGGAATTTGCTTATAACAACAGTTACCAAAGCACCATTAAGATGGCGCCTTTCGAGTTCCTTTATAGGAGACCATGTCAGACGCCTTTGAGTTGGGATCGGCTTGAGGATAGGGTCATGGTGGGACCAGAAGTGATCCAAGAAATGGAAGAGAAAATGCAAACAATAAGACAAAGGATTAAAGAAACGTAGGATCAATAGAAGAGTTATGCCGATGTGCACTGCGTCAACCATAGTTATGAGGTTGGGGATCGAGTCTTCTTACGGGTTAAACCGCATAAGAGTTCAATCAAGTTTGGAAATGGAGATAAACTCTCTCCTAGGTTCGTGGGACCCTTCGAGATTGTGGAGAGAAAGGGGCCCATGGACTATTGACTAGCCTTGCTTGATTCCTTGAGGCGTATGCATGATGTTTTTCATGTATCTGTTTTGAGAAATTATATTAGTGATCCTATACATGTTATTGACATGAGTTCCTTGCAGGTATCGGACGAGGGGGCGCTCACAGCTAAGCCGATCCGCATCCTGGATCACCACATTCGACAGCTACGACATCAAACGATAGAGCAGGTCAAGGTCTAGTGGGATAGCTATAGTCCGCACTCGATGACCTGGGAGGACTCATATGATATGCACCAACAATTTCCATTTTTGTTTGATAGATAGGCTTATGATACTGTGATACACTTTATTTCAGCATTTATATTGTGAAACTTTGGGACAAAGTTTAGACCAAGAGGGGTTGAATGTAACATCCTGCTCTTGTGCACTGAGCGAACTTATTCTTTGAGGACACTTGCTCACAAGTGATCCCGATTTTATGTTATTAAAACATTGATTTTGATTATGAGGCGTTATGGGTTGGTGACATGTTGTTTTACTGCATTGACATAGACATGTGCTATTGACTCAGTTTTACTGAGTGTGCAGGATTTTGGACCTCGAGGATGTAGAGGCATCGATGGAACCCCTTGGACTCCGAATTGATTCGGGGAGTGTACCATTGGGGTTTGATTATTTTATTGTGATATTAGTGCATCTAATTAGATGATATGATTATGGATATATTTCTAACATGATTCGTTGATGATGCAGGTTGACGATATCTTGCCGACTAGACTCACATGTGGAGTAGAGGGGTGACACACGACTACTAGAGATGTTGAGGGAGAGGTGTAGACAACATCCCTGCCACAACCTACTAGCACTCCCGTCGTGGCTCGAACTGTAGGTTAACGTTTACCTAGTTTGAGAGGACCCACGATGCCATGAGGGAAGACTGTGACAGTTGCACATGATGATTCTAAGGGGTGCGCAATAAGGTGGGGGCCTTATTCCTTAGAGGCCCTTAGTCTCCCACAAGTTCACCTCGCGGAGTATTGAATCTAGGGTTTTTTTATGTCTACCAAGTCATTCAAGAGGCGAGTGGCACCCTTGGAGCACGTCATGCGTCCTAAAGGGCACGTCGCGCAAGAAAAATGGAAAGAGGCGAGTGGCACCCTTGGAGCACGTAGTGCATCCTGAAGGGCACATTGCACAAGGGAAACAGATTGAGGCGAGTGGCACCATTGGAGCACCTAGTGCGTCCCGAAGGGCACGTCCCATTTTTGATGATAAATGAATGAACCTAGATGGCCTTATGACGAATAATGTGTTAAGAGTTTTTAAAAACAAATTCCCTAATAAAATGTCGCCCAACACGAAAATTTAAGGTCTAGGTCTAAATTATGCTAGTGGTAAAATTTTATCTCTCTCTCTCTCTCTCTCTCTCTCTCTCTATATATATATATATATATATATAAGAAAAAAAAAATATTAATAATATTCCTTAAATCTTGTAACAAGAAGGGAGTAAGCAATTTAATTGATTCATAAAAATCTGTTACGATAAAATTTAAAAAGGGAAATAATTGTTTTATTATTTTATGATAATTTAAAATTTATTAATTAAAAAGGGAAAAGGGTTAATTTCTACACCTACCAATTTGAGTTCTAAATGAAAAGGGGAAAGAGGGAAATAAAAAATATTTAGGAAACTAGGAAAAGAGGGAAACATAAAAAGAAAAGGGAAACACAAGGGAAAAAGCAGAAAGTCAAACTTAGTAAGGTATCTAGTATTTAAGAGCTTTCTAATTTTTAAACTGAACTAGCAAATTAATAATGGGGAAAGTCATTAAAACTTGTAAGGGATTTTGGAGACACCTAGTTGCGATTATAGGAGTGACTCTAGGTGGGTGAGGGAAATATGGGTAATTAATTAATTAAATAAATTAATTTATGGAGGAATGAAGGGGATGGGTGACACTTGTACGGGGATGACTTTTAGGATTTAATTATTAAACATTAAGTTAAATGGGATTTTGGGAAGTTAAAGGACTTGGAAACTCTATAATGGAGGGGGGAGAAGGATGAAGGATCGGTTCTGTTTGCGTAACATTACGCTGTAGAAATTTATACTTGACTGACTTAGCTTGTGGGAGTTGGGATACCCAACTCGATGAGGAGTGGTAGCTCAGCCTTGCGAGGTGAGCTAGGAGCTAGCTGAATCTCTGGACAGTGTGGTTGGCGCCTTTGTGGCTCGAGGGGCTAAGGGGGAAGAAGAGTACCCCTAGCGTTGGTTGGGAGGTACCGGTGAAGTCTCATCGATCGACAAGCAGGAGTTTCATGGAGCGCACGGGACATCGACTCAGAGCGAGCGATTGGGGAATGATATGCCTTCTTTTATTTTTGTGTGGTAGAATGTTAGTATGAATTATGTTTACAGTTATGTATGCTTAATTAAGTAAAGAATATGTTAGTCTTAGCATTCTAGTTGATGACTAAAATTTCCCATAGCCTTAGCTGGTTGATTGATTGATTTACCTTGGCCTTTGATTCCCGGCATGTCTTGATCGTCCTGTGGTTTTTTTTTCATGTGATTGATTGCGGTCCATTTTTCCTTCATCCTTAGCTCATCAGTCCGCACCTGAGAAGTTAGCCAAGAGCCTGATCTACGGTCATCGCTTCGACGTTAATAGACCTATGGATCTCAATGCCCTTCTTTTCTGTGCATGGATGATGAGTGAATGACATTCCTGTTAGCCATCTACCTCCGTTGTTTCCCTTGGCTGATTGTTTTGACTTGCGCCATCTAGAAAAGACCTCCGTGCATGATTTCCTTGCATCCTTTCCAGTTTATCTCAGCGTTGGTTTTGTTCTTCGTGCCTTAAGGGCTTAACCTTGGTTCCTTGTGCTCTCTTACTGATATCTCTTGTTTTAATATTCTTGACTATGTTTATGATTTGTTGTGTAAATTTTACCCTGCGTTGTGTATTGATGGTGGTTCTCTTCTGGGACTTCTACGACCGATCCATTTCTATTTTTATGGACTCCGTGACTGCTAATTTTGATAGATAAAGAAACAATCCTCAACCTGTAACCATATCCTAAGCAATCATGTGTTGACGACGATTTTCCTTTACGCATGCTCGAATTTGACAGGATGGCTTTTGGATTTAGATGGAATTCGATCGATGGGACCCCAACACATGGTTTTACATAGATTTTATTCCCACATTTTTTTAACTATCACAGATTTTTAATTCTACATTGTTTCCACGATTACATCTCCACGATTTTATTACACCGGTTTTATTCCCATGACCTGGACTGTCACATGGATTCTTTTCTTTACTATTACACAAGTTTTATCCCCACGACTTGGACAATCACATGGATTCTAATTCTTTACTGTTACCATGACTTGATTGCCCACGATTTTTATCTAGAACATTTGCTTGAGTGGTTGTTTAAAATGACCACGATTTTTATCCAGAACGTTGCCGGAGTGGCAGTTAAAACACCCATGATTTTTGCTCTAAAAATTTTGCCTGAGTGGCTATTTAAACACCCACGATTTTTTCTTAAAAACATTTGTGGAGTGGCTGTTGAATTCACCCACGTTTTTCGCCATTTAATTCACAACCCAACTTGCTAGAATGACCACGGTTGATATTTAAAAATTGACTATGTTGTTGTTGAATTCGCCCATGTTTTTTGCCTTTTAATTCATAAAATGACTTGTTGGACTGACTACGTTTTGCCTTTTAAATTTGGATTATTTTTGCCATTGAATGGGCACGATTTTCCACCAACTGTGTATTGCATTTTTGCTGTTATTGCTACAACGTTGTCTTGGGTCCGTTAACTGCCTAGATTTTTGCCACAATGAATAAAATGGTTAACAGATAGGTAAATGCCTTGTTAATGTAAGAATCATTGTTAGGTAATTGTCATATTAATTGCCAGAACAAGTGTTACAACAATGTAAATGGACAACAGGTTCATTCTTTTGATTAAATGCCACAATGAGATAAATGTTAACTAACACCTTAAATGCCTCGTTATTGCTATATTACTTGTTATGACAACAGTCATGTAAACTACCTTTTTATTGCTATATCAAATGTTATGTTAATGGTCATGTAATTGCCTGGTTATTTCTATATTAATTTTTAAGTAACCGCTATGTTAATTTCCTCACTAAATTGCTCAAGAACTGTTAATAGTTAGTAGTTTCCTTCTAATTTTAATAGACAACTAGTATTTTTAGTTCGGTCAATATAACTAGACTACATGCTGAGATTTAACTATTCATCAGTGTTATAAAAGTAGCAATCTACATTAAGATTGTTAATATTGTCATTTAAGTTAATGTCTAGTCGGATGGAGATTTGGATTATTATAGCATGGTCCATTTAGGTTGTAATAATGATTAAATTTAGATTGGTGAGTATAGGCTAGATTGCCAATTTTAGACTTGATTATAATTGTGGTTAGTTGTATTTATAATTATGGTACTAGTAATGATTACTTAGACTTGCTAGATGGATTGTATTAACGTTAAATTAGCGGGTGCATTAATGACTAATTGCAATTGACGTGCTCATTCATAATGGAACCCTTGTTAAAACAGATTGTAATCATTGACTAGTTTAGACTGGGTGATTGGTTGGGTCATGGATGATGTCAGATATTGGCTTGCATCATCCATGGTCTTTGTCCTCTGACGCTTCGTCGACTTATTGTTGGGGTATGGGTATGGTTTTCCTCTTAGTATTTGGTTTCTAGCGCATCAGTTTTATCTATATTCCATGGTCTAGATAGGATGCATTGCACCAAGGTTATTGATGCATCTATCACCTGGGAATGGTATGATTCCTGATGAGGGGATCATGGTGTGCCCTGGGGGATAGCGATGAACGAGATCTTGGCCGGAGTAGGTGCTTTTATGTGAGTGTTGTCGAGTGCGCAAGTTTCTCTTGGCGCAAAGGCCAAATGCCTTCAAGCGTTAGGTGCACGCACCTTGAGGTTCTAAGTCCTTGTTCATCTAGGCCCTGATGTCAGGATGGGGATGTTTTTCCTTATCTTTTAGGCATGGTCGTGTTGCATCAAGCGGGTAGTCGTCCTCCTTATTTTTTTGCGCATGTTTTTCAGTTGTCTTTGTACCTGTGTGTGGTGTCATAGTAACCTGTTTCCTGGACTGCGTGCTTGCGTTCGTCATCAGTGGTGTGTTTAAACTATTTTCGTCATCGCCTTCTTGCCTCTTAACTCCTGAAAAAAAAATTAATTAAAAAAAATTTGCTTCACTTTTTGTCGTAACGATGGGGTCGTTACAAAGAGGGAGTTACGAATCCAAAGGGGTTTTCCAAGTGGCAACATATTGAGACAATTTGTGGAGTTAACTCAATTTAAAAAAAGACACATTCCATATTTATAGGAGAATATGTGAACACGTGTAGAATTCAATCTGACAGGTGGTCAGTGAGAAGGAGTCTCAAGGCAACTGTCACAAGTACTAGGCAAAATAAAAATAAGTCATGACAAGGGAATGGGACACCATTCCCAAGATGCGAACTAGTAGCTTGAGAAGGCTACACACTGAACTAACTTGACACAATGATTTTCTAATATTACACACAACAAGATGGTACTCAGAATTTTGCAAGAGGCAACGTAGGCAGCCCCTTGGATTCTGAATTCATCTCGTGGGTGAAAGAGGTTGACAAAGACTCTAGTCTACGATTGGGAGGAACAAATTATTCAACGTGTGATTTCCCCAAGTTCCATTTTTTACTTATTTATTGTGAAAATGTTGATCTAAATGTTTACTATATGTTATTGTGACCAAAATGATTGGTTATGAAGTACTTTAAAGAATAAATAAATCGTAACAATATTAGATTTAAGTACTTTGTATGAAAAAATAGATGCATATCATAGTTTCATGCAAGAATACTTTTGAAAGAAAAAACAATAGTTATTATGTTCCTAGATCTACAAACATAATCGTATTACTAGTAGTAAACACATAAAAATCATGAGTAAAACCTAGATATTAAAAATAAGAATTGTATTCGATTAAGAATCCTGTATTGAGGAAACATACTTCAACAAAGATACAAATAATAAATGTAGTATCCAGAAGGAATCGATACTAAATTAATAAAGTTTAAAAAATATATAAGTAATGATGGCCATGTATGTTCAAAATCGATACTAAGTAAACCGAGTTTAATAAATACACAAGTAATGAATGTTTATATCCAAGAAGGTATCAATACTATGTAAACATAGTACTTAAAATTTCAGAACTGTAATATGTGTAGACAATAGTCCTAAGTCACAGAACTTTCATGATTGATTATACAAAATTATTCGGTCGACTAGCTCGAAAAAATGTATAAAAATAGAAGCCACGTATTGTGATACTAGACTTGAAATTCAATTAAGTAATGGAACCCAAACACCTTTCCAAACAAGGGTATTTCCGAGTTTCCATGGTACCAAACTCCTTGACACCTACATAATCATAGCAAAACAAGTTAGAATGCGGTATGATTTTTAATTAGTTAAACAAATTCAAGTTACACATGCAAACGGATATGAACTTACCATGGGTGTACATAAAACCTTTGTATTTCCTTCCGACGCCTTTGAACTGCACCTGAATGTTGAGGGTTGTTAGATAGTTGATTGGTACCCCTCGCAAAAAAACCAGAGCCCATCATTAGTTAAATACCCATGAATAAGTTTATCAAGGATTTAAATCATGACACAATTACATAATATAAACCAAAGAACATTACTACTCTATGCGAACACTGCACCTATGCAAATATTTTAACAGAAGTCCTAACTAAGTTTAGGACAAATACAATGATTTGAAAGGTTTTATTCATAGACCAGAAACGAGAGTAGTAAAGAAAAATAATTATATAAATGTTGTTACAGTAAACTCGAACCACAAAGTTCATAGAATTACTGGGTTCAAATGATAAGTCCATGAAGTCCAAGGAAACACTCCTCAAACCATAGGCTAATTAGAAGCGAAATTTACCATGAATAAAATACAATTTTACAATCACGACATTATATAGTAGATATATAAAGAAACAATAAGTTCACCAAGGAAAATGTTACATAGACATTTAAACAAAGTTGGCGGAATAACGTTTACACACAACTTTGAATTAATGGCTCAGATAATAAGTTAGAAGTATACAATTTATGAGTTCTATAGGAAACCCTAATGAGTAAAGAAGATTTAATAATCTCTTACCAGTTAGGAATGACATAGACCAACCAACTATAAGTCTGCAAGGCTATGAAGGCCCTGGCTCTCACAAATAATTCCATTGTAAACGAAAATAGGGTTCTGGACAATTAGACCTCTAAGTCTATAACTCAAGAACTTTCAAAGATATGGGAGGGTCCAATAAAACATTAAACTTCTTGAAAAAAAACCTCTAAGGATGAGCACAGAGCAGAGAAACAAAACTAGAAAGTGTGAAATGAGCCAAGTTTGAGAGAGGTAAGAAGGTTTAAGGATCCAACAAGGAAACCCTAACACCTATGAGAAAAATGACGCTACACGTATACATCCTTAGCACACCTCCCGATAAATTCTCATCCAGATGGTAACCCCATAGGTGGTGCATATCGGATCACTACATGGTAAATACCTCGTATGAAAAACTACTCAATGAAGAAAAGTTGGTAAGAAATTAAATTAAGAAATAGTACTATAACACGAGTTAATCTCTCGTAAAACCTCATAGTAAACTCCCTTAAGTATGAGCTATCATTTTGTATTCCAAGTTAAATGATATACAATAAAACCTGTTTTAATTATGAGCTTACCTCAACATGAAAATACCATATAAACCTTGTATGCCGAATTACGTGGACTCATATAAGGTATGATATAATTAAAGAGTTATAATAACAATGTTATAGTGTCGAGTGGGAAAGTATAGACATAAGGGTGCTATAAAAAACAAACAAACCCTCGTGAGACCCTTGTACAGGGCATCAATCATGTCCTCAAATAGTAGCAACTATAGATATAACCAATAGAATTTGAAACTTAGTAAAAACAAACATTTATAACTTATCAAGTACCTAGTCTTAGTGGAATAAGACATAGAATACATTTTATAAAAACGACATCTAGGGAATAGCTATATTGTTAAGTATTGAGTTGTTCAAATATTATAATAAGATACTATAACAAGTTACGATAAGTTATAAAGGACTTTCTGTGTAATCATTTAGACTCTATGGTTTTTTCGTTCATAATAAAACGATGAAATAATAATGAGACTATCATATGACAAAGGAAAACAAGGAAATGCATAAAGCTAGGAATAAAATAAATTAATAGACTTATTTGTGACAATTATGAAGACGAG
>ML779492.1:442018-472663 GCA_009831015.1 Picea engelmannii | reverse complement strand
CATGGTGTATTGTGGTGTATTGGTGTAACTCTTATACTATTGTTCATTTCTCATTGGATATAATTGAATGGTTTAAGTATAAGTTGAAAAAGGTTTTAAATTATACTTGATACTGATTCACCCCCCTCTCAGTATCAACATAAACCTTTCAATCAGCGTGAAAATAAGAATGTCAAACCATCGACCTTCTTCAATAAAGAAAATGCCCCCCCAAAAATAGTAAAATGTTGGGAATGCAGTGGTCCACATTATTATAAAGACTTTCCTCTTAGGAGGAAGGGAAATAACAATGTGCAAATAGTACAGGAAGCAACTACAGTTGGTGAGCTTCCAAGGTCTACACCAAAAATCAGTGCAACATCTGAAAATCGACAGACAAATCATCAAACTTCAATGGTAGAAATTGAAGGTATGATACATAACCAACCAATTATTGTTTTAATTGATTGAGGTGATAGTTTAAGTTATATTTCACCAAGAGTTGTAGAAATATGTAAATTACATAAGGAAAAGTTTGAAAAGTCCTGGTTAGTATAGTTAGCTACAAGAACAAAAAGAATAAGAAGAAGAAATATCTTTAATGGAATTTAAGGTGCGTGATAGAATATGTTGCTCGAGAAGAAGAAATAGTTATAGGTTTGAGACATAAAAGACAACAATAAATTCTTAAAATTTGGAATACTACAAAGTTCCCCTAACAAGAAGTAAAAACAAGAAACATGATATTCATCAAGAAACTCAAGAATTTGTGAAAATAACAATCATGGATAATTGAGAAGAACAAAGGAATGAAATTCCTAATGATGAAAGAGAAAGAAATGTCAGACAAAGAAATCTAAGAAGGAAATTTTCCTATTTGTATAGGTGATGGGATTATGGATCCCAACAAGCATATGGATCAGTTACTTAGTATATGTGATATTCACTTGATCGAACATCATGATGTGATGGTTAGATTTTTTATTCAAACTTTGATACGCCTAGCCTATGATTGGTATATTTCTCTCCTAGCTCAATCATTTGGCTCGTTAGATGATATGGAAGATATGTTCATGACCATGTATGCAAAACCAATTTCCTATCATACTTTGGTCACTCCGTTTACTCAAATTCATCTCCTAAAGGGTGAAAGGATCATAGATTTAAACTTATGTGTCTTCAAGACTTCGAATCAAATTCTAGAAGAGCAACGTCTAATTGTGCCTATTATATTTGGGTGTTATAAAAATCAAATATATGGTGGCAGGATATAAAAAGAGTGAAAAGTATTAAGGAATGAAAAATCACTTGGAAAACCTTTATGAGATATTTTAAGAAACAATACCTATTTGAACAATATTATGAGGGTAAATCCAAGGAGTTCTATGAACTAAAACTAGGAAATCTTTCAATGAAAGATTTATGTAGTAAGTTTCTAAGTTTATTGCATTATGTGCCTTACATTGTGGATGAAAAACTACAGATTCAATGATTTTTCAGTTGCCTACCTAGTTCCTATAAATATTGAATTTAGTATGATAACCCAAAAACATTGGAATAAACCATGAGGAAATCTAAACTCTGTTTTGAGAAGTATAAAAATAGAAATGAGAATTATAAGAATTGGAATGGGAAAAAGGTTGAGTGGTTTGACCCTAAGAATAAAGGGGGAGCTTACTCTAACAGAAATTCCGATAAGAGATTTCAAGGAGGTAATAAGTTCATAACTAGTAAACCTTTCAATCAACCTGAAAATAAGAATGTCAAACCATCGACCTTCTTCAATAAAGAAACTCCCCCCCAAAAAATAGTAAAATGTTGGGAATACAGTGGTCCACATTACTATAAAGACTTTCCTCTTAGGAAGAAGGGAAATAACAATGTGCAAATAGTACAGGAAGCAACTACAGTTGGTGAGCTTCCAAGGTCTACACCAAAAATCAGTGCAACATCGGAAAATCGATAGACAAATCATCAAACTTCAATGGTAGAATTGAAGGTATGATACATAACCAACCAGTTATTGTTTTAATTGATCGAGGTGATAATTTAAGTTATATTTCACCAAGAGTTGTAGAAATCTATAAATTACATAAGGAAAAGTTTGAAAAGTCCTTGTTAGTACAGTTAGCTACAGGAACAAAAAGAAGAAGAAGAAGAAATATCATGAATGGAATTTAAGGTGTGTGACAGAATATCTTGCTCGAGAAGAAGAAATAGTTATAGGTTTGAGACATAAAAGACAACAATAAATTCTTAAAATTTGGAATACTACAAAGTTCCCCTAACAAGAAGTAAAAACAAGAAACATGAGAGTCATCAAGAAACTCAAGAATTTGTGAACATAACAAACATGGACGATCGAGAAGGACAAAGGAATGGAATTCCTAATGATGAAAGAGAAAGAAATGTCAGAGAAAGAAATCTAAGAAGGAGATACAGATCCTATCCCCTCAATTTATGAGGAGAACAACATTAGTTACCTACTCGTCGTCAAGGAATTTTTCCTATTTTGATAGGTGATGGGATTATGGATCCCAACAATCATATGGATCAGTTCCTTAGTATATGTGATATTCACTTGATCAAACATGATGATGTGATGGTTAGAGTTTTTATTCAAACTTTGGTACGCCTAGCCTATGATCGGTATATTTCTCTCCCATCTCAATCATTTGGCTCGTTAGATGATATGGAAGATATGTTCATGACCATGTATGCACAACCAATTGCATATCATACTTTGGTCACTCCGTTTACTCAAATTCATCTCCTAAAGGGTGAGAGGATCATAGATTTTAACTTATGTGTCTTCAAGACTTTGAATCAAATTCTAGAAGAGCAACGTCCAAATGTGCCTATTATATTTGGGTGTTATAAAGAGAAAATATATGCTGGCAGTATATAAAAAGAGTGAAAAGTATTAAGGAACGAAAAATCACTTGGAAAACCTTTATGAGATATTTTAAGAAACAATACCTATTTGAACAATATTATGAGGGTAAATCCAAGGAGTTCTATGAACTAAAAATGGGAAATCTTACAATGAAAGATTTATGTAGTAAGTTTCTAAATTTGTTGCGTTATGTGCCTTACATTGTGGATGAAAAACCAAAGATTCAACGATTTTTCAGTTGCCTACCTAGTTCCTATAAATATTGAATTGAGTATGATAACCCAAAAACATTGGAAGAAACCATGAGGAAATCTAAACTCTATTTTGAGAAGTATAAAAATAGAAATGAGAATTCTAAGAATTGGAATGGGAAAAGGGTTGAGCGGTTTGACCCTAAGAATAAAGGGGGATCTTACTCTAACAAAAATTCCGATAAGAGATTTCAAGGAGGTAATAAGTTCATAACTAGTAAACCTTTCAATCAGCCTGAAAATAAGAATGTCAAACCATCGACCTTCTTCAATAAAGAAACTCCCCCCAAAAAACAATTAAAATGTTGGGAATGCAGTGGTCCACATTACTATAAATACTTTCCTCTTAGGAATAAGGGAAATAACAATGTGCAAATAGTATAGGAAGCAACTACATTTGGTGAGCTTCCAAGGTCTACACCAAAAATTAGTGCAACATCAGAAAATCGACAGACAAATCATCAAACTTCAATGGTAGAAATTGAAGGTATGATACATAACCAACCAATTATTGTTTTAATTGATCGAGGTGATAGTTTAAGTTATATTTCACCAAGAGTTGTAGAAATCTGTAAATTACATAAGGAAAAGTTTGAAAAGTCCTGGTTAGTACAGTTAGCTACAGGAACAAAAAGAAGAAGAAGAAGAAAGATCTCGAATGGAATTTAAGGTGTGTGAAAGAATATCTTGCTCGAGAAGAAGAAATCGTTATAGGTTTGAGACATAAAAGACAACAATAAATTCTTAAAATTTGGAATACTACAAAGTTCCCCTAACAAGAAGTAAAAACAAGAAACATGAGATTCATCAAGAAACTCAAGAATTTATGAACATAACAATCATGGACGATCGAGAAGAACAAAGGAATGAAATTCCTAATGATGAAAGAGAAAGAAATGTCAGACAAAGAAATCTAAGAAGGAGATCTAGATCCTATCCCCTGAATTTATGAGGAGAGCAACATTAGTTTCCTACTCTCTCTCAAGTAATTTCTCCTATTTTTATAGGTGATAGGATTATGGATCCCAACAAGCATATGGATCAGTTCCTTAGTATATGTGATATTCACTTGATCGAGCATGATGATGTGATGGTTAGATTTTTTATTCAAACTTTGGTACGCCTAGCCTATGATTGCTATATTTCTCTCCCAGCTCAATCATTTGGCTCGTTAGATGATATGGAAGATATGTTCATGACCATGTATGCACAACCAATTGCATATCATACTTTGGTCACTCTGTTTACTCAAATTCGTCTCCTAAAGGGTGAAAGGATCATAGATTTTAACTTGTGAGTCTTCAAGACTTTGAATCAAATTCTAGAAGAGCAACATCCAAATGTGCCTATTATATTTGGGTGTTATAAAGATCAAATATATGGTGGCAGGATATAAAAAGAGTGAAAAGTATTAAGGAACGAAAAATCACTTGGAAAACCTTTATGAGATATTTTAAGAAACAATACCTATCTGAACAATATTATGAGGGTAAATCCAAGGAGTTCTATGAACTAAAACTGGGAAATCTTACAATGAAAGATTTATGTATTAAGTTTCTAAGTTTGTTGCGTTATGTGCCTTATATTGTGGATGAAAAACCAAAGATTCAATGATTTTTCAGTTGCCTACCCAGTTCCTATAAATATTGAATTGAGTATGATAACCCAAAAACATTGGAATAAACCATGAGGAAATCTAAACTCTGTTTTGAGAAGTATAAAAATAGAAATGAGAATTCTAAGAATTGGAATGGGAAAAAGGTTGAGCGGTTTGACCCTAAGAATAAAGCAGGAGCTTACTCTAATAGAAATTCCAATAAGAGATTTCAAGGAGGTAATGAGTTCATAACTAGTAAACCTTTCAATCAGCCTAAAAATAAGAATGTCAAACATCAACCTTATTCAATAAAGAAACTCCCCCCCAAAAAACAGTAAAATGTTGGGAATGCAGTGGTCCACATTACTATAAAGACTTTCCTCATAGGAAGAAGGGAAATAACAATGTGCAAATAGTACAGGAAGCAACTACAGTTGGTGAGCTTCCAAGGTCTACACCAAAAATCAATGCAACATCGGAAAATCGATAAACAAATCATCAAACTTCAATGGTAGAAATTGAAGGTATGATACATAACGAACCAATTATTGTTTTAATTGATCGAGGTGATAGTTTAAGTTATATTTCACCAAGAGTTGTAGAAATCTATAAATTACATAAGGAAAAGTTTGAAAAGTCTTGGTTAGTACAGTTAGTTATAGGAACAAAAAGAAGAAGAAGAAGAAATATCTTGAATGGAATTTAAGGTGTGTGACATAATATCTTGCTCGAGAAGAAGAAATAGTTATAGGTTTGAGACATAAAAGACAACAATAAATTCTTAAAATTTTGAATACTACAAAGTTCCCCTAACAAGAAGTAAAAACAAGAAACATGGGATTCATCAAGAAACTCAAGAATTTGTGAACATAACAATCATGGACGATCGAGAAGAACAAAGGAATGAAATTCCTAATTATGAAAGATAAAGAAATGTCAGACAAAGAAATCTAAGAAGGAGATCCAGATCCTATCCCTCAATTTATGAGGAGAGCAACATTAGTTTCCTACTCTCCCTCAAGGATTTTTTCCTATTTTTATAGGTGATGGGATTATGGATCCCAACAAGCATATGGATCAGTTCCTTAGTATATGTGATATTCACTTGATCGAACATGATGATGTGACTGTTAGATTTTTTATTCAAACTTTGATACGCCTAGCCTATGATTCGTATATTTCTCTCCTAGCTCAATCATTTGGCTCATTATATGATATGTAAGATATGTTCATGACCATGTATGCACAACCAATTGCATATCATACTTTGGTCACTCCATTTACTCAAATTCATCTCCTAAAGGGTGAAAGGATCATAGATTTTAACTTATGTGTCTTCAAGACTTTGAATCAAATTCTAGAAGAGCAATGTCCAAATGTGCCTATTATATTTGGGTGTTATAAAAATGCCATTCCATAAAACGTCAACTATGAAATAAGAGTTGCATAAATAAACACATTGAATGGATCAATTCAAAAGGAAAAATAAATGGTAGAACATATGCTCAAAACTGATGTTGATCTTGAGATTATTGTTGGAAAAGTTTATAGAAAAATGAAGTCTAGCATTGTCATACCAAGAGCCATATACCTTAATAAATATCGAGAGACGAGGAACATGGGGAGTTAATTTTAAAGGCCAGCCCCTAATGTGAGAAATTTCATGAAGTTGCTCAAGACACTCGAAAAAAAATAGAGATTGCTCAGATGAGAAGAACTATTTGACAAACGCATAATGAGATATCCCAACTCAGGAGAAATGAGAATCTCATTCCACCACATCAAGATATGGTAGCTCTACCATATAATAAAAGAGATAAAAATAATAGAAATTAAATAAATGAGCATGGACCAAGAAAACCCAAGATCCCAAATCCAAATGCTATTGTGCTAGAAGAAATCACAGAAGAGGAAATTTTTTCTCAAGATGATGAGCCTTAATATCATAAAAAGATAGTGCATTGGTTTTGAGAAACTACTCAATGAGCCTTTTAATCAAGAGTAGATCAATGATCAAGATCAAATCTTATAATCTGCCCATATGGAGGAAATTTCACCATCTTTTGAGATTTTTGGTGAACAATAAAATTATCAATATATACATCAAGATAATGTTGTTCAAACTATAACTCAAGTAAATAAACTCAAGTCAAAAGAACAACAAAACAGGGGAAAAAAAAATCCAATATTCCAGAGGCAACAAGACAACAACTAGTTGTAAATAAAACAAAGGGACCATTGCAGATGAACTATGATGTGGTTGATGAGTTAACCAAACTTCAAATCATTTTTTCAAATTTCATGGAGGTAGTTGAAATGCATCAATAAAGAGAAAATATTTTTTTGGATGATGCAAGTTTGTCTAGTCCAATAATAAAAGCAGCTATTATGAATACAAGGCAACAACAAAATACCATACCAACAAGACCAAGGGGAAAATTTCCACCATTTTACATATCTTTGGAAAATAATGATTTTTCATTGCATAATTGTCTAGTGGATAGTGGAGCTACTAACAATATCATGTCATTATCGGTAATGGAGGTTCTTGGAATAGAATGTACAAAGTACTATGAAATAGGTGAAAGCATCCATGCCATTGATTCTAGAAAAGTACCATCTTATGGTGAAATCAAGTATTTATGCTCCCGGATAAGTGTCACACCACATCTCACAACAACATTTACTATCATAGTGGTTGATAACCCCCCCATGTATGGTGTTGTTCTTGGTCGAGATTGGTGTTCAATGATTGGAGGATATATAAGTAATGATGGGAGTTGCATGATGCTCCCAAATAAAGATGGAACAATGATTAGAGTATTAAGAGAATAGAGAAAGGTAGTATTTAAAAAAATAAAAAATAGGAAACTGAGTACATTGGTGCTAGAATTAGAAACTATGTAGTTTTCAACACAAAGCACATGAATTCTTTCAATCAAAATGAAGAAGATTGTTTTCAATGTTTTTGAAAATGTCATTTGATGGTGCTTTCTCTAAATATAGAATTGGAGTTGGTATTGTTTTAAAAATACATGATCCAGGCGGATATCGGTGGCCACCCACCTATTCCACTGGATCAAAGAACAATTTTCCATTTTGGAAGTTTTTTACAGTTTTTCGAGTCTCAAACTTCTGGGGCCGTTTTGAGGCACACGTATCAACTACCCCCATTGGGGCCCACAAACCTTTTGGCGTTTCATCTTTCGAGGTGTTATTACTTTGTAAATTCCCAGAGGTTGTTATGAGGTAAGAATAAATTTATCAGAGGTAACCTTAACCAACCACTTCGAAACTGGAATCTAGCCCTACCAGTTTCAGAGAGGGATCTCTCCGTGAGTTCTAGATTTGTTTGAGTTTTTAAAGATTTTAGGCTATTTAGAAAGAATATAACCGAGTTGTTTGTATTGTTTTTGAATGAAGTGGTTGAATATCAATTATGCTTCCATTGGGCTATGGGGTTTGTTTTTAAAAGATAGAAGTTAAAGAAAACTTTACAAGATTTGTTTCATAGGGCGGGATAGTGCTAATGCTGGATTCTTTAGAAATAAAAATGGTGTATTGCTGAAAAGTGAGATATCAATTAAAACAAAAAAGCATTTAAGAATTTATTTTTTATAACATCGGAGGAAGAACATTTAAATCTGTAAAAGATTAATAACAGAGTACACAATGGTAAATTCTGCAACTTTAACTTCTTTTAAAGATTAGATTTTTGAAAGACAATAAGATAACTGAGAAAGAAAAAACTTGTACGCAGACAGAGGTAACTTCACCAACAATTTGACACCCAAGAATCTTGTGAAAATTCTCTTTGTATTACTGGAATAACTTCTTGATACAAATTACAACAACAAGAGCATGCTCGAGCATAAAGATCAACAACCCTTCCTACTTTTAAGTGAGAAATATTTATAACAAAAGTTACAATGACCCTGTCATTAATGATCAGGACGTGAAAGAGTCTAAGTCTAACTAACTAATCTAACAAGATGCAGAAATGTAGTAACTGATGATGATGCGTTGAATATCTCATGCCGATTTCGGGGAAGACCGTTGTTGAGTCATTCATATGACCTCAACCGTGCTGTCCACTGAGCTGGATGCTGAGGTGGATGATGCTTTGCCTTTACTAAATCAAATCACACAGCTCATCCCATCTCTATGTGCTTGGGATGGTAATTTTCAATAACTGGCAATAAACTTTGTCCATCTCAGTGTATTTAGCAAAAGTCGGCTTGATGATGAAGACATACTTGATCTCGTGCTGAATGCTGAGGTCATGCTACAGAGTCTCCAAGAATGCTTTTCCTGTGATGCTACCTTGTATCACTGAAAACTTGGAACTGTATTTGGCCACGGTTGCGATCCTTTGCTTGTAATCAGACATAGTCATTAGTTTATCATTTAGGACACGTAGATCAAGAAGACCCTTTTTCTGTAAGGCTTCAATCTTGCTAAAAAATCTTTGAACTCCAATGTCCATGTTCTAAGCCTTTTCCTCCAACTGTAACATCAATCCTCTTTTAGTCAATACTCTTTTTACCTCGAGGATAGTCTCTGTTCTGTCTTTGAATTTTAATTCTTCCAACGCTTCTTTGGTTTTGGAGTTCAGAAACTGGATGATCTCGTTAGCCGCTGAGGGAATCTCACCCAGCTCTGTTCTTATCCTATCAATGGCTTGCCTAATCTTTAACACCAGATCATGTTGCTCAAACATGATTTGCACCATGGGAAAAATTTCATTTATGGATTTTGCAATATCTGTCCATATGTTTTCCTTAGCCTCTGCTAATGTCTTGCCTGCCACTGTTTGTTTCTGGAGCTGTTGTATTTCCTGCTTAAGCTTCTCTACTACCTGTCTCTCAACATTATATCTTGTTTGGAAAGAGGATTTGAGTTCCTAGAGATTTTCAACCTCTCTTTTCAACCTATTAAGCTCTGTCTCTTGCAAATTCAATTCCTCCATGGACTTTTCTAGCTCCACAATTTTTTCCAGTGCTATCAATGGGGCTGCTGATGGAATTTATGTTGTAGTGGTTTTTGGAACTGCTGTTGTACTTACTTCTGAAATGGGAACTGCACTCAATTGGATGACTTCCATTGGTGTCATTTGTTCCTTTTCTTTCAATAATCTTTCCAACTCTATCTCCATTTCTCTGAGCCGTGCGTTCTACTGCATGATAAGATTCATTAATTATTCTTTCTTGTTTTTGGCTTCATCTACCTCTTTAGCTTGTGAATCCTCTGTTGGTGGCAATTTCAATTGTATTCTCAAATATGCAATGTCAGCATTAGTTTTCTTCAACATTTCCTCTGCTGCTTTAACGTTCAAGGGATCGTACCCAATCTTAAGCACCAACCCCTCTAAGGATTTTATTTTATTATCCTTTGAAAAAGAGGATATCTCCTCCAACTTCAATTGGGTCTGAACATTGCTTAAAGACACTTGTAACTTAGTTGCAGTAGAGGAAGCATGTGCTAATGTGGAGAAGACCATTTCTCCAGTCTGTCTGTGAAAATCCATCTGGTCAGCTGGATGGATTTGTTTAGTGTCAAAAACAATAGTTGACCTCTTGTAGTCAGTGATCTCTTTGGGGTGAGGCACCTGTGCTTGCAGGAATTCCAGATGAATTCTTCCTTTCTCTATATCAAAGGCTGACAATAGTCTGTGATGTGTTGTGGAAGTTTTCTTCTAGAACTGGGAGTAAGTGCTATTAGTCAGCATCTGGTTCTTCTTTTTAATCATATAATATTTCTCAAAGATGCTTACAAGTGCAGATCCTTGTGGAGTTTGGGTGGTCACAGCTATTTTTGTCTACTTCTTTGAAGAAGAAGTTGACACCACCTGTTGTCTTCTCTCAATCACTATGGCAAAGTAGGGCTCTTCCTCACCAGACATGTGAGTAGCAGGAGTGGTTTTGGGTTTCTTGATGTATACTCATAATGATTCTGTTGATACCTCAGTGATTGAAGGTGAATCATCCTTTCTTGGCCTTTTTTCCTTGGGTATCTGAGGAGTAGCAGTCGGTGAGATAGTTACTGAAAGAGATTCCTGTGGCTCTATATCTACTAGAGTATTTACTTCCCATTCTGTCTGGTTCACATATTTTTCAATTTCTCGCTCGAGGGTGTGGGCATAGGGTGAACTTTTGTTCTTGGACCTCATCTCTACAATGATACCACTGGCGTCATATCTCCAAATAAAACTGGTGCTGAATTTCATCTCCTTCAACAATTTGTCTTCCTCTTCCCCAATAACTCGACTGTTGCAGATAAATGGGCCTATTTGTCCTTTGATCCTCATCTGCTATTTTTTCTTCAAAGACACAAAATGGATTTCATATGAGTTTATCATCCGATGAATATATTCCAGTGTGAATATTCGAATAGGCACATACTTAGGCAACTTGTATGGAGCTAGTTCGCACCCATACACTCTGATTTCCATGTGATTCTAGTATAGAAACCAATCTCCAGTCTTTGCCAGATTTGAAAGGTGCAGAACTCTTTGAATTTCTTCATTGATCCTTGACTCAGGTCTTCCACTAAGCATGCCTACAAATGGATGATAAAACAATTCAATGAATTGTTTAAAAGTGAACTTAGTGGAGTTTCTCCTGAGCAACGACGTCCATAATGTGACTGCTTGAGGCTTTCCTTCCTTGTCCATATTCTGCATTGAGAAAGAGAACATATCCACCTGAAAAAAAATGAAAATGTAAGCCAAGATGGATGAGTACCAGAACATGCCCTCTGTGGAGAATTGTGAAAACTGCTCGTGAATGTTCTCCGCCAGAAAACTGCTATAGTCGAATTGAGTGGTGGATTTTTCCTTGGTAGAGAAAATGGACAGAAAACCCAATATAGGGTCATCCACCCATGTGTTTGAAAAATATCCAAGCAGACAATAGAGTGATGAAATGAATTGGTTTCCCTTTTCTGAGAACGGGGAGGAAGGATAGGGGGGATTTGATTTGGGGAACTGAGCATCCTATGGGAGAAAAAATTCAAATATCTGGGCTCTTTGAGGAAAAGATAATTTCTGGTATAACTTTGTTATGATTTCGATATTGAAAGGGGATGCAGATTCATTTCTGGGTATATGCATCATCTGATCAATGGCCTCTGGCGTGATGAAGAACAAAGTTTCTCCTGATGATGAGACTATGGCTCTCTGGTCGGGAAGGTGATGACCCTGGCATTTGAGGGAAAATTCAAGGAAATGATGGAGTTGGGACACAATGAGGGAGTTGGGACACAATGAGGTGATGCCACATTGCGATGGGGCTCGCTTGGATTTGTTTCATTCCAGACACCCCCCCCCCTTCCGTTAAAGGCAGAAAAGTAGGGGGGGTTCAGGATTCCTTTCTTACCACTGATCTGGGCATAGACAGATCAGTCGTTGATCTGGGCGTGTTGTTTAATATCATGTCGAACCGCCCCCCTCTATTAAAAGAAAAATGGTCAGGGGGGTCCAGAATCTTCTATGGATCGTCCGATTGCACACTGGTGGGATGGCCATAGATCTGAGTGCACATCTTAAACATCTTTTCGGACCCCCTCCCCACCGTTAAAGGTCGAACGTTCGAGGTGGTCCGAAATCTTTTCAGAGCCGTAGATCAGGGTGCTCATCACTCAGTCATAGATCTAGGCCTGATCTTTAATTTTCCAGGGCACGATTCAACATATGGCGTGGGACTTAGTATTACTAACTTTGTATGGGTTTTGCGCACTGCTTCTTCTGCTCTTTATCACCATGGGATTAGAAAAACACTTCATCATCCAAAATCTTGCATTTTTCATCAATCATCATACATATTTATTGAAAAGAAATTGTTTAACCTATGTCCTAACCTACATCATTTACACCTTTAGCCCAACTTAGACTGTTGGACTAAGAAAATACTCTACCTAGGGGCTATTTGACCAAGATTAGGCTGTTTGGTCAAATTTATTCACTAACTAACCTATCATCTTGACTAAGATTAGACAATTTAGTCAAGCTTATTAACTAAGACTATCAACATCAATTTAAAAGGACTTGGCCATGCTTAAATTGTATGGACCAAGCCATTGTTATTGCATGGGGCTTCATTTAATTTCTTTTATGCCCTCTTTTATTCTTTTCTCATTTTCTTTTTCTTTTTTTCTTTTTCTTTTCTTTTCTTTCTTAATGAAGTAGTCTCTACAAATCAAAAACACCGAGGGGAACAAAAATACAATCAACAGTTGATCCTATAAATTATAGGGTTATAATAGTGGCTCCACCCGGGGATGGTATCCTCCTTGCGAGATGCCAAGAATCATGTTTCTTGTTGTCTTGAAAGGGTTTCTCTAGAGTTTCTTTTGCTGCCTAACTTTCTTTATTTCAAAACTTTGATGGCATTATTCAATGTCTTAGGGCCTTCTCTGTGGGCTTCAAACACCTAGAAAAAAACACCTACACCTAAAAGAGTTGTGAAAGAAATGATATATACAATGGAATGGAAAGGTGATCTCTCTACTGAGGTGGCAAATAATGCTTCAACATCCTGCCATTTATGGGTCCCCCTGGCAGGTCTGATCTGTCACGATTTGCAAGTAGGAAAGCATTATTTCCTCTGAAGGCCTGAATGGTGTAAGGACCCTTCCACAAGCTATCAAACTTCTCATGTTTACCTTTATCTTCATTTCTGGAGTCACACCTCAAAACTATATCACCCAATTCAAAGTTATCCTCTTTGGTTCTCTTGTCATAAATCTTTTTAATATTTTCCTGGATCACTTGAGTTCTGTTGTAGACTTCTTCTCTGGATTGCATTAGGTGGATAATTTGATTTATTCTTCGCCAGACATCGTTTTGTTCTTCTTGTGTTTCCTGCAATAGTTTCATGACCGGGACTCCTAATGAAAGGGGAAAAACTACCTGAATGCCATACACAAATTGGTATGGAGGCATACCAATCGATCTTTTGGTGCTGATTCTATCAACCCACAGTGCGAAGACCAACTTATTATGCCATGATTTCTTGTTTTCCTGCAGTGTCTTTCTGATAATGTTCACCAGACTTTTGTTAGAAGACTCAACTAACCCATTTCCCTGTGGGTAATAAACTGTCGAGTGTCCCAAAGTAATATGATATTGATTACAAAAATCTATGAGCCTTTTGGATCTGAAAGCCGCTACATTATCAGTTATAATTTTTCTGGGGCATCCAAAATGAGACAAAATGTTAGTTTCTAGAAACTTGATGATGATAGAGTCAATAGCTTGCCTGCATGGTACATCCTCGATCCACTTGGTGAAGTAGTCTGTGGCCGTGAGGATCCATTTATGTTGGCCCGAAGAGGGAGGATGTATTTCACCAATGAAGTCTAGCCCCCACTGTTAGAAAGGAGATTCCACAGAGATGGGTTTCATTGGAAGTGGCATAAGCTTCCTTTTCCCTTCAAAGATCTAACACTGATGGAAAGAAGAAACCTTCTGGTGAACGTCAGTAAATAAAGTAGGCCAGTAAAAGATAGCTCTCAGAATCTTATTAGTTTTGGTCTTCTAGCTCAGGTGCCCACCATAGTCTCTGGCATGAAAATATTGAAGAACTTTGTTAGCTTCATCTTTTAACAAGCAATTAAGCAAGATACCATCAAGATATTTCCAATAGAGATTGCCTTCCAAAATACAAAATTTTAATGCTTTCAATTTAATAAATCTAGCTTTGGTCTTAGTCAAACCTGGAGGAGCTTGTAAATTGTGGAGTACAAAAATGAGGTATGCGTACCAAGGGGAATTTAAGAATGCCTCTTTTATGTTTGGAGTTGCCTGCTCTTCCGGTCCGTCTACTGCAACCAAAAAGTTAATATCTAAAGCATGGAAATTAGACTCAACCATCAGTTGGTCAAACCCTATCCTTTGATCAGTTTAGTAGGTTTTATCTCGATGTCGTATTCCAGAATGACAGGAATCCATTTTCCTCTTCTTCCATCTGGATTATCCTAGGTTAGAATATCCTTCACCACAACATTAGGGACGTAGTAAATTGTGTGAAAATGAAGAATATAGACCCTAAAATATTTTATAGCCTTTACCAGGGTGAAGGCTTGTTTATCCATACTGTTATAATTCAATGCTGCGTATCTTAAAGCTTTGCTGAAAAAGGCTATAGGTTGCTCATACCCTTCACTATTTTTCTGCAACAATACTACTGCTATAGTGTGCTCAGACGCGAAAGAGAAAAGATACAAGTCTTTGGTATAGTTTGGGATAATCAGAACTAGAGCTTGGGTGAGTGCATGTTTCACTTTCTCAAATGACTGTTTGGAGTCGTCGTTCCATTTGAGTTTTGTGTCCTTTTTCAACATATTGGTAATATTCCTGAGAAGCTTGGCCAAGTTTGGTATGAATCTTCTAAGGAAATTTATTTTGCCAATGAAAGATTGCAATTATTTGATGTTCCTAGGGTGTTCCACCTTCTGGATAGCTTCTATCCTACTGGGATCTATTTTAATTCTATCTTTTGAGATTATATGTCCCAGCAGTTTACCTTCCTCTAACCCGAAAAGGCTTTTCTTAGGATTTAATGAACCCAAATTTCCTGCATTTCTCAAACACACGTCTGAGGTGGAGTAAACATTTTTCGTCGAATTTGGAGTAGACAGTTACATCATCCAGATAAATGACTATAAATTTCTCAGTCTCATCCATAAAGGCAATATCCATTGCTCTTTGTAAAGTAACTCCAACGTTCATCAAACCGAAAGGCATATTCACATACATGAAGGTGCCCCAGGGTGTGGTAAAAGTTGTCTTCTCTTGATATTCCGAGTGGACCAAGACTTGGTTGTAACCAGAGAAACCATCCAGTAAGGAGATCCTACTAGATCTGACCATCCTTTGTAAAATGTGGTCCATTTTGGGTAAAGGGTAATTGTCTTTGAGGGAGACTTTGTTAAGATTTCTGAAATCTATACAGAGCCTGATCTCGCCAGTTTTCTTCCTGGTTGGAACTAGATTAGAAACCCATTTGAAAAACCTCAAGAGGACTATAATCTTGGCATCATACATATTCTTGATTTCTTTCTCTATCAGGGGAAGCAACTTGGGATTAATTCTCCTAAGTTTTTGTCTGAAAGGTTTATGTTCTTCTTTTATGGGAATCCGGTGTTGTATGATGCTTGTGTCATAGGATTTTAAGTCCTCGTAACCCCAGGTGAAAACATCTATATATTCCTTAAAAAGTTCAATGTATTTTCTTTTTTTCTCTAGTGGCAGTGATTTAGATAGTTTTATCATTTTGGGGTTTTCTTCTGTTCCTATGTTGCAGTCTTCAACCTCTTTATCACTAGCTTCAATTTTTGGTTTTTTGGCTACATCGTTAAAATCAAACAAGTCTTCCAATGGAACTAAACCACTAGGTAACATGTTATTTTTCAACTACAGGATATCAAAATCTACATCATTTTCATTGATTTCTTCAGTATCTATTATATTTACACTACCATTCCAAAAAAACAGATTTATTTACAACTTCTTCATCCTGTTCTAAATCTATGTTCATAGATTTGAAATCATTTTTACATTGTAGGAAATCTTCAATTTGATCGTCATTTCCAAATACTTGCTAGTATCTGATATTGTCAAGAACCGTTGGTCTGCACTTCACCTCCACTGTGTACTTGTAAGTGGGACAAAAACGGATTTTACAAGTAGCTGTTGACGTGGCCAGTTCGTTTGCGAGTATATTTTGTCCTCTAGGAATCACCTGCAAATCAACCTCAGTAAAGCATTGGAGAGAATCTAAAACAACGTTTCTATAGGCTCTAAGTCTGGAATGTTTTGCTGCATACTCACCTTTGATTTGCTTGATAATTAATTCAGAATCACCCCTCACCATTATCTGCTTAGCACCAACTTTCTTCAATAATTTCAGGCTGAGCATTAAAGCCTCGTACTCAACTATGTTGTTAGTAAATTGGAAGTTCAGTTTATAGGAATGATTCTCGGAGTACTTTGATATGTGGTTATGCATCCAGACTCTGGCCCCAACTCCTTCTTTACTCACATCACCATTGAAGTCCATGCTCCAAAATTCTGCTGTCAGTTCCTCATTTTCTTCAACCATGGGGTTTCTCACTTCGACAGAAGCTTTATCATCCTTTGAATCAGGTGCATCATCCTGCATTTGTGTGATTTGTTCCTCAACGTCACCATCGTTGTACAGGATAAAATAATCTAGATCAGAGTGTGTTACCCATGATTTTGGTCATCATGATGATGTATTCATGATGGTGTCTTCAGGCTCTTCATAATAACTTTTTCCTGAGAAAAGTTACCTTCATCTCTTTCCAAAAATCTCATTTTTGAGGACTGTTCGCAGGCTGCTAGTATATTTGCCTGCGAGAATGCATGATTCTCGCAGGCTGCCTTAAGCCAGGGTGCAAGAAGTTCGCACTGTGTTGTATTGCTAGGGTGCGAACTCTTTCTAAAGAAGGGAAAAAGATGAATTCTCGAAGCTTCTAGAAGGGAATCTTCTAGAAGGATGAGATGGCATTCGAATGATTATCCTAGTACTGGATTCCTTGATATTTTGGGATCATTCTTATCCAAGTAACCAATTCATTCTCTCCTATATATTGAGGGAGTTCTCATGGAAAAGGTTAGAAGCAAACAAGGTTAAGAGAGACATTGGAGAATTAGTGAAAGATTGTGTGAAGGACTGAAGCTACAACAACTAAGGAACTCCAGCAGGTTTATCAAAGGTGGTTGATCTTCTTCATACAAGTGAGCAAGTGTGTGTGTCGGAGCCAAGGGCCATTGAAAGGAGGTTTGCAACATCAAGGCTCAGGTTGTAAGCTTTACTTTATATTGTTTGAATTTTGATGTGTTTAATTTATAAATGATTCAAATGTCTGTCCAATACATAATTAGCCAATGCATCTGTTAATGTATTTAGACATCTAGGAATATGTTGATATTCAATGTGATCAAAATAACGTTCCAAGAGGTGAATCTGCAAATATACCCGTAATAAAGTAGGACTTCGAATAGAGTAGACATTACTTAACTGTAGTATCACAAGTTGTGAGTCAAGTCGCACAACCAAATGACGAATTTCGAGTGAGATAGCATCAACCAATAATTCAATAACAACGCTATACTCTGCTATGTTGTTGGTTGCACAACCAAGACATATACCTCGTAAAGATATAAGTTCGTTTGTTGGGGCATAGATTGCCCACGCAGTGGAAGCTAGGTTCCGAGTACTACGACTAGCACCATCAGCGAAGCCAATATAGGGAAGCGAAGACTCCGACATCTGACAATCAAACACAATGTCACATAAGGACAGAGACCAGATAACGACAAAAGAAAACTATAGTAACACACACAAAGTATGATACATTAAAATACAAGTACTAGTGCACAAATGATTTATGCATAGTACTTCTTCAAGTACAACCCATTCCTAGATTCACTCAAAGGGATACCATCGTAATCTACCAGCTCATATGCTCCATTTTCCAAAACTCGGTGAACAATATAAGGACCTCGCCACATTGGTTCAAATTTCCCAGCTCCTAACGCATCTTGATCCTATTCATAGAGAAGAACAAGATCACCTTCAAAGAAAACGCGAGGCTTGACATGCTTGTCATACTGTTCCTTGACACGTTTCTTCTGGGCTTCTATTACTAGAGTGGCGTCACGTCGAGTCTTGTCTAATCGCATTAGATACAATAGACATTCTTCTTCAGTAGAAGTATTGGGTAAGAGTTCGACAGCTAGCTTCAGAGAAGGTATCTCGCATTCTATAGGAAGAATGGCTTCCACACCATAGACTAATCGAAAGGGCGTAAACCTAGTAGCGGATTTTACAGATGTCTGATATGCCCACA
Source organism: Picea engelmannii (assembly GCA_009831015.1). Classification (NCBI taxonomy): domain Eukaryota; kingdom Viridiplantae; phylum Streptophyta; class Pinopsida; order Pinales; family Pinaceae; genus Picea; species Picea engelmannii. The sequence continues at coordinate 454,065 of ML779492.1, read as the reverse complement.
ATGCCGAAAACAACATCGTGTGCCAGCTTGTTTTATGAATTCCTATCATCCGTTGAAGCATAGTTATAAGAACTTTGTTGATTGCTTCGACCTGGCCATTAGCTTGCAGATAATAGGGTGTTGAGTTATCATGATGAAGACCCAACTTTTCCGTAAGTTCAGACATCATAAAATTCCTAAAATGACTACCGTGATCAATAACGATAGCTTGGGGAACACCAAAATGATATATGACATGGTTAAAAAGAAACAACGCAACAATCTTTCCAGTATTATCAAATGTTGGCATCGCCTCGGCCCATTTTGTAAAGTAATCAACAGCTACAATGATGTAACCATGCCCCCCGGCCGAGTGAGGGTGACATGTCATGAAATTGATACCCCATTTTACAAAAGGACCAACTGAGACCATAGGCAATGCCAAATCCGAATCTCCTCGGAAATCCAATCCAGCATAAGCGTAGTCATCGACCATCAACATCTGGTTTCGAAGCCAGTCAAAGAAAATATCGTCATACTTGACGATTGGTCCTGCCACGTGCTGGGCCATGAGCCGACACCATCTAAGCATCCTTGGATCCCTAGGACCTGGTAGGTTCCACTCAACTTGTAGTCTAAATACAGGGACCCTCTCGAGGAAGAAGGACACTAACAAAGATCCATACCCAAATTGTTTCAATTCACCTTGCCTGCATTTGGTTAATTGCTTTTTGATACTGCGAAGCACAATATTTGCCCAGTTGAATACTCGAGGCTCAGTACACTCAATGGCGTACTGGAAGTAGCTTTGTAATTCCATATGAGGAATCAAACTCCCAGCCATCTGAGATATAGTAAAAAGGATAGTGTGGAGGGTCAAGTCTTGTACCCCCCAGATAGCAACTTTTCCCTTTTTCCTCTCATCCTCAGGTACACAGTATTGATTGCAGTACTCACTCATCTTTAGCCCACCACCTCTACTACCGGTCAGGCTGACATAATACTCGTGTCTGGACAATCCAGTCAAAAAGTATATGTCCTCAATGTCTATGGACAGTGTGTGAGCTCCTACATTGAAAACCTGTTGATCTGGGTCCCACATACGAACCAGATACTCTAGTAGTCTGACTTGAGCCCTCATGCCCGGGATGCAAAATTATTTTAAGAGCCCACAATATCTCAATGCAACTATGGTGGGAGGATGATTCTCGGCCATGGAATTATCCTCTTCATGTTCCCGTTCACGCCACTCAAGCATCATGTTTCTGGTCAAATATCTGCACAAGGAACATAAAAGGAGGATTAATAACTTTTTCATGCCTTAGAGTTTTTTCATTTGGCTAAAAATTTAAATTTTTTTTGGGTTTTGTGGTTCTCGCAGGTGCCTCATTTGCATAGTGCGAACACCTCATAGGTGGATCAAGGCTCACCTGTGAGAATGCTTCATTCTCGCACGTCCCGTATCGGCTGCCTGCGAGAATGCCTATGTGCACGTAGGGTTCCAAAAACAATTTGAAACTGCAAAATTAACCAATGAAATCAAAAATTTAAACCATGAAAATGTCAAATATGGAAAGCTTACCTTAATGTTGCAGATGACTCATGAAATGGTCTCTTGTAGCTCCCACAAATCGACGCCAAACTCGGAGGGTAAAAGAGGGGTTTTTTGGAGTTCAATAGTGAAAATGTAAAATGGTAGAGTAAAAATGAATATTTACTCATTTTATTACTTTTACTTTATCATTTTGGTTTTTTTATGTTTATTTATCAACTAAACCCTAATCACTAATGTTATGTTGAGTGAAATTCTTGCAGGCGTGATGATTCTTGATGGTTCAATACAAGGATATGGACATGTTTTCTTCATTATGGTGTGTTTTTTATCGTTTTTTATGGGTTTTTACATAAAACCTCGAGCATCGTTTTTGTCCGTTATTGCGCTCGTAAAAACATGAGAACGTGGTCGAGCATATTTTTATCACTTTTTCGGGCTCAACAAGGTTATACAAAAAATGAACCCCCCTGGAGTCCTCTTTAAGCTCTTTTCGGACTCTCTAAACATGAAAAGATCGTCGAGCGACCTTGCTATTTTCATGCTCAATAAAGTATTTGAAGTACGCATCTGGTGAGCGATAATTTCTCTCTTTTTCGGTCTCATCTAGACTACTTTACGAAAAAGGAACTGAGAGAGTTCTCTTTTAAGTATTTTTCCAAACTCTATAATCTTGAAAAACCTTCGAGTTTTCTATCTCTGGACTCGTTAAACAAACATTGACAGACCCATGATGGGACCGAACCACTCCTTCTTAGGGTTCGTTAAAAATACTCTGAGGGACTCGTCCGAAGGATGAGTTTATATCAACAAGCATATGTTATCCTCCTCAAGCTTGCGTAAAAATAAAGAGGTACTTGCCAGAAATGGTGGGGGAAAATTTGGGAAAGGGATATGTTTCATCTTCGTATTAATTGGCAGTAAGTGTCGCTCTTGAACATGACACCCCCTATTCATCATCTGAAGCCAGTTTGGGAAATCCATTTGTCTCTCATTCGATTTTCTACAAGGTCATTCCCTGTGTCGTCTTTGAGTCAATGCTGCCAAATCATGGGTCGTGTCATTCATATGTTCAAGAGAAGTCCATATGAAACCTATATTGAGTCGGCCATCTGCAGTTATCCATTCTCTCTGTGTCGGCCTTCCCTGTGTCCAGTTCAATTTGCAAAATGCTCTGTTTCACCTTCAAACTCTGTTACTCATTTCATGTCATTGATGGGGGATACATCAAGGCCCTCCTGTGACAAGTTTTGTTTCGTCGACTTCAGCTCATTATCCGGAAACAAGACTTAGAAATTATTTGGTACCTTGGAACTTGCATGCCTGAATGGCAAGTTTCCTCGCTTTCAACAGTGGGTTTACATCATTGACCCCTGATCGAAAGATTTCATCGGATGTTCGACATCAACTCATTTATTCACACTCGATGGATTGTACTATGGTACCTTGGGAGTCATTGACATCAATGTTGATTTCCCTCACACTTGTTAACGGTTTCATCAATGACCGGTAATGAAGTGGTTTCTACCATGTTCGACTTCAACACATGTAATCACATCGTTAGATTCGTACTTTGGAACGACGAGATTGAAGACCCTGGATATTATCTTTGTGATCCAGGTTGTGATGGAGTATGTATAATTTGTGACACATAGATCCACTGTGTATGTTTCGTGGCTATGTCGTCTTGATTTGAAATTTCTCGCATAGATCCACAGTGTATTTAGGTGGCTATGCTATATTTTGACTGCATGGATCCACAGTGTATGATTGGTGGCCATGACCCATGTCTATTATGTCATCAGTTTATGATCTGAGTATGGGAATGCCTACCTCAGAATTGGTATATATGATATTCTACAGATGCTTGGTTGTTCGCAGGTTTCAGATTAGATGTGCTCCTGGTTCCCGACACAAACATGCAGCTTACAAAGTATATCGGCTGTCACTGGTTCCAACCTCATACTTAGGGGGGCATTCTTTTACCCATGATTTTGGTCATCATGATGATGTATTTTTTATGGTGTATTCAGGCTCTTCATAAGAACTTTTTCCTGAGAAAATTTACCTTCATCTCTTTCCAAAAATCACATTTTTGAGGACTGTTCGCAGGCTGCTAGTATATTTGCCTGCGAGAATGCATTATTCTTGCAGGCTGCCTTAAGCCAGGGTGCGATAAGTTTGCACTGTGTTGTACTGCTAGGGTGTGAACTCTTTCTAAAGAAGGGAAAAAGATGAATTCTCGAAGCTTCTAGAAGGGAATCTTCTAGAAGGATGAGATGGCATTCGAATGATTATCCTAGTACTGGATTCCCTGATATTTTGGGATCATTCTTATCCAAGTAACCAATTCATTCTCTCCTATATATTGAGGGAGTTCTCATGGAAAAGGTTAGAAGAAAACAAGGTTAAGAGAGACATTGAAGAATTAGTAAAAGACTGTGTGAAGGACTGAAGCTACAACAGCTAAGGAACTCCAGCATGTTTATCAAAGGTGGTTGATCTTCTTCATACAAGTGAGCAAGTGTGTGTGTTGGAGCCAAGGGCCATTGAAAGGAGGTTTGCAACATCAAGGCTCAAGTTGTAAGCTTTACTTTTCATCAATATGATACAGTAATATGTCCCTTTCCCATAAAGTTAGTTTCACTTTATTGTATAACTCCTTGATCATATACATAGATTAACTATTGAATAGATTGTGCTTTCTTCACTTCGGTTGGTTTGTATTTTTTTGGTCTTGACTGTACGAGAGAACTGAAGCGAAGAGGGAGAAACAAAGACCAAAGGAAGCGATCATAAGGTATGTACTTTGTTCTTGCCTCCTAGTACATTCAATAGTTAAAATCTAGGGAAAGAGTATTATTCTTTCTTGCTTTGTTCTAGGTCCAGGTGGATCTAGGGAGATCGGTTTGTGTTCGCACTTACGAATTTATCCAATAACAGAGTGTGCAGAGTATAGTGGGTAATTGTGTGGCTTTTCCTGGCTACTGACCATATACTTCATCAGTGTTTCTCTATAAAGTCTTCTTTGTTGACCGAAAACTGGAATGGTGACGTAGGATATATCTAGCTGCAGGGTTCCTCTCAATTTAGCTCCCCAAGAACTTGATAGCAACATACCATACTTGGGGGGAATATCTGCCATGATGATGTCCATCACCAACTTTTTGCTGGAATTTGAGCCAAGGTGATGCATAAGTCTTTAATTAGGCCTATACATTTGACTTTGCTGGAGATGAAAAAATGCAAATCTTTGTAGGGTCTGGTGACCTCGAGTTCCAAATTTTCCATCACGGATTTGGGAATTAGGTTGTGAGAGGCTCCTGAATCCAACATAGCTTTGTGTAGTATCAGATCGTAGATATTTAGGCTAATGTAAAAAGGAGCCAAGATGCCATTATCAGTTTGACCGTCAACTTCAGGACCGAACAGGAGCTCAGGTCGATCATCAAAAAGGTTTACTGTGTTAGAATGGTGCACAGATCCAACATCCAAGGCTTTGGTACCTATATCAGGTTCAATGCTTAAAGATTTCATCACTTGAGACCTATAAGTGTTCTTATTCATCAGCTCAGATAAGGGAATAGGAATCTTCAATTTTGCTAGTTCCCCTTCAAGGCTGAAAGGAACGATGGTTTTGTTTAAACTTTGTACTTCTGATTTATCGATAGAAACTCTATGGACAGGTGCACCTGTTTGAATGGTTGATGAAACTTTTGTTCGACTCTTTCTCTTAAGGATTTATGGAGTTTTTTGCACAAGAGATTCAATGTCATTCCACTCAAGGGTTTTCTTGGGAAGGTTTTCTGAGGTTTTCTTGGTTTCAACAACCTTTTTTGGAGAATTCTTGTTAGCCTTCCTGCTTCTCAGGTTATACTGCCCGTGAACCTCCATTATAGCATTCTCACGGGCTTGTTGTTCTATTTTCTTGACTTCCTCATTTACCTCTGTTTGTGACAGGAGAAAGATTTCGTGTTCTTCCTCGGTGAGAAAAATAGATTCATGATCGTGATCATGATCACGCATTAGATTTATATGAGCATCATCAAACTCCTCAATAACTTCCTCCCCATCATCAAAATAGTTTTCCTGGAGAGGTGGTCTAATCTGTTGATCAGGTCCCCGTTGTTCTCGTTGATCCCTAGGATCTCTTTGTCTAATCTAGGGTGGATTTCTCCTAAAGTTCGAGTTTTTGATTTGAGGGGTAGCTTGATTCTTCCTAGGTGGGTTCCTATCAGTTATGGTGAGTCTCTCCATCATTTTCTCCATAACTCTGGCTAGAGAATCTAATTTTGCATCAGATGAGGAAGTAGAAGGTTCTTCCTTGATGGTGACCCTATTTTCTATTCTCTGCCTGGCCCTTCTGGCCAAAAGGTTTTCTTCTACACTGACGACACTTCTTTGCATGTCTTCCAAAGTTGTTTCATTTCTCTCCCTTAATTGATATGACATGTTAGCATCAAAACCATCAGGGAACTTTATTAATGCCAAAACTTGGGTTGGTTTGATTTTAGTCGAGATGGCATTGTATAGATTGTTGAAACAAGTGCAGTAATCATGCACTATCTCTCCTTGGTTCCTTATAATGTTCTCATATTCTGATAGAATCTGGAGAGGGTTTTTCTTTACCTCCCACCTGTCAAGGAAAGTCCTATGAAAACCAACAATATCAATAATGGTAGTAGCACGCAGGGTTTTGAACCACTTTTTAACTTCTCCGACCAGACTTTGTGCAAATAACCTCATCTTCACATTGGCTTCGTCCACTTCATGCAGGTCAAAGTAATTGCTCATTTTGTCAACATGTTGTTGTGCGTTTAAAGGTCCAGAACCATCGAATTGTGGAAGTCTAGTTTGATAATCTTGGGGCATGTCATGTAAAGGAGAAACAAATACCAACGAAGCATATCTTGCCACCATGATTGGTGGAGGAGGCTAAACAACAACCTGTGTGACAAGAGAGGAAATGCCTGAAGATATAGAGGATGAAGGGCTTGGAGGAATGGAGTAACACGGTGTAATTTTATCAAAAACTGCAGCGATGGTTAAAACAGGAAGTTCGACGGACTACTGAAGATGGATCTTGTCTAAGGCCTGACCAAGATTTGTGACTAGGTCTTCGAGCTTATCAGTCTTGGAGTGAAAATGTTTCTCAATTTCAGCTCTAGGAGAAAGTATCTCAGGGGTCCTGGGCTAAAAAATAGTTTGGTCTAAGAACGTTTCACTGACAAAACTGTCAGATTTTGTCCTGAAAAGACTTGTTTGAAAGGGTATCTTAGACTCAAGGTCTAGAAGAACAACTAACTTTTCAGGGGTGGAAAAAGACCTCGAAAGTGGCTTGTTACTCCTCAAAATTTCTACAATACCTTTCTTCCTGAGTAGTCTTTCGATATTATCTATTACTTTTGCAGGTTCTGGGTCAGGATGAGATCTGGTAGAAATTCTTTTGGGATCCAGAACTGATGATTTTATTCTACCTTTGGAGACTTTGGTTATTTATGCACAAAATTTAACAACCTATGAACATTATTTCTAGGTAAAGATTAGGGTTTGTGTTTTTTCCAAAAATAAATTCGTCTTTGTTCTAGGGGAAAGAAAACAAGGGGTGGAAAGTTTGTTTTAGTTCTTCCCCAGTGGGGTCGCCATTTATGTTATCACTCTGTAAATTCCTAGAGGTTGTTATGAGGTAAGAAGAAAATTATCAGAGGTAACCTTAACCAACCACTTCGAAACTAGAAGCTAGCCTTACCAGTTTCAGAGAGGGATCTCTCTATGAGTTCTACATCTGTTTGAGTTTTTGAAGATTTTAGGCTAGTTAGAAAGAATATAACCAAGTTGTTTGTATTGTTTTTGAATGAAGTGGCTGAATATCAATTACACTTCCACTGGGCTATGGGGTCTATTTTTAAAAGATAGGAGTTAAAGACAACTTTACAAGATTTGTTTCATAGGGCGAGATAGTGCTAATGCTGGATTCTTTAGAAGTAAAAATGGTGTATTGCTGAAAAGGTGAGATATCAGTTAAAACAAAAAAGCATTTAAAAATTTATTTGTTATAACATCAGAGGAAGAACATTTAAATCTGTAAAAGATTAAGAGCATAGTACACAATGGTAAATTATGCAACTTTAACTTCTTTTAAAGATTAGGTTTTTGAAAGACAATATGATAACTGAGAAAGAAAAAACTTGTACACAGACAAAGGGAACTTCACCAACAATTTCACACGCAGGAATCCTGTGAAACTTCTCTTTATATTACTGGAATAACTTCTTGATACAAATTACAGCAACAAGAGCATGCTTGGGCGTAAAGATTAACAACCCTTCCTACTTCTAAGTGAGAAATATTTATAACAAAAGTTACAACGACCCTGCCATTAATGATCAGGGCATGAAAGAGTCCGAGTCTAACTAACTAATCTAATAAGATGCGGAAATGTAGTAATTGATGATGATGTGTTGAATATCTCTTGCTGATTTTGGGGAAGACTATTGTTGAGTCATTCAGATGACCTCAACCGTGTTGTACATTGAGCTAGATGTTGAGGTGGATGATGCTTTGCCTTTAATCAATCAAATCACACAGCTCATCCCATCTCTATGTGTTTGGGATAGTAATTTTCAATAACCGGCGGTAAACTTCATCCATCTCAGTGTATTTATAAAAATTCGGTTTGATGATGAAGACACACTTGATCTCGTGCTGAATGCTGAGGTCATGCTGCAGATTCTCCAAGAATTCTTTGCCTATGATGCTGCCCTGTATCCCTGAAAACATGGAACTATATTTGGCCACAATTGTGATCCTTTGCTTGTAATCGGACATAGTCATTAGTTTATCATTTAGGACACGTAGATCAGGAAGACCCTTTTTCTATAAGGATTCAGTCTTGATAAAAAATCTTTGAACTCCAATGTCCATGTTCTGTGCCTTTTCCTCCAACTGTAACATCAATCCTCTTTTAGTCAATACTATTTTTACCTCAAGGATAGTCTTTGTTTTGTATTCGACTTTCAATTCTTCCAGCTCTTCTTTGGTTTTGGAGTTTAGAAACTGGATGATCTCATTGGCCGTTGAGGGCATCTCACCCAGCTCTGTTCTTATCCTGTCAATGGCTTTCCTACTCTTTAACACCAAATCATGTTGCTTGAACATGATTTGCACCATTGGCCAAATTTCATTTATGGATTTTGCAATATTTGTCCATATGTTTTCCTTGGCCTCTGCTAATGTCTTGCTTGCCACTGTTTGTTTCTGGAGCTGTTGTATTTCCTACTTAAGATTCTCTATTGCATGTGTCTCAACATTATATCTTGTTTGGAAAGAGGATTTGAGTTCCTGGAGATTTTGAACCTCCCTTTTCAACCTATTAATCTCTGTCTCTTGCAAATTCATTTCCTCCATGGACTTTGCTAGCTCCACATTTTTTTCCAGTGTTGTCAATGGAGCCGTTGATGGAATTTCTGCTGTAGTGGTTGTTGGAATTGTTGTTGTACTTACTTCTGCAATGGGAACTGCACTCAATGGGATGAATTCCATTGGTGTCATTTGTTCCTTTTCTTTCAATAATCTTTCCAAATCTATCTCCATTTCTCTGAGCTGTGCGTTCTGCTGCATGATAAGCTTCAACAATTCTTTTTTCTCGTTTTCGGCTTCATCTACCTCTTTAGCTTGTGAATCTTTTGTTGGTGGAAATTTCAATTGTTTTCTCAAATATGCAATGTCAACATTCTTTTTCTTCAACATTTCCTATGTTGCTTTAACATTCAAGGGATCGTACCCAATCTTAAGCACAAACTCCTCTAAGTATTTTATTTTATTATCCTTTGCAAAAGAGGATATCTTCTCCAACTTCAATTGGGTTTGAACATTGATTAAAGACACCTACAACTTAGCTGAGGTAGAGGAAGCATGTGCTAATGTGGAGAAGACCATTTCTCCAGTCTGTCTGTGCAAATCCATCTGGTCAGTTGGATGGACTTGTTTAGTGTCAAAAACAATAGTTGACCTCTTGTAGTCAGTGATCTCTTTGGGGTGAGGCACCTATGCTTGCAGGAATGCCAGATGAACTCTTCCTTTCTCTATATCAAAGGCTGACAATAGTCTATTCTGTGTTGTGGAAGTTTGCTTCCAGAACTAGGAGTAAGTGCTATTAGTCAACATCTGGTTCTTCTTTTTAATCATATCATATTTATCAAAGATTCTTACAGGTGCAGATCCTTGTGGAGTTTGGGTGGTCACAGCTATTTCTGTCTGCTTCTTCGAAGAAGAAGTTGACACCACCTGTTGTCTTCTCTCAATCACTGTGGCAGAATAGGGCTCTTCCTCACCAGACATGTGACTAGCAGGAGTGGTTTTGGGTTTCTTGCTGTATACTCAAAATTCTTCTGCTGATACCTCAGAGATTGAAGGTGAATCATCCTTTATTGGCCTTTTTTCCTTGGGTATCTGAGGAGTAGCATTCGGTGAGATAGATACTGAAAGATATTCATGTGGCTCTATATCTACCAGAGTATTTACTTCCCATTCTGTCTGGTTCACATATTTTTCGATTTCCGGCTTGAGGGTGTGGGCATAGGGTGAACTTTTGTTCTTGGACCTCATCTCTGTAATGATCCCATTGGGGTCATATCTCCAAATAAAAATAGTGTTGAATCTCATCTCCTTCAACAATTTATCTGCCTCTTCCCCAACAGTTCGACTGTTGCAGATAAATGGGCCTATTTGTCCTTTGATCCTCATCTGCATTTTTTCTTTAGAGAAACAAAATGGATGTCATCTGAGTTTATCATTTGACGAATATATTCCAGTGCAAATATTCGAATAGGCACATACTTAGGCAACTTGTATGGAGCCAGTTTGGACCCATACACTTTGATTTCCGTGTGATTCTGGTATAGAAACCAATCTCCAGTCTTTTCTAGATCTGAAAGGTGCAGAACTCTTTGAATTTCTTCATTGACCCTCGACTCAGGTCTTACAGTAAGCATGCCTACAACTGGATGATAAAACAATTCAATGAATTGTTTAAAAGTGAACTTAGTGGAGTTTCTCTTGAGTAACGATGTTTATAATGTGACTTCTTGAGGTTTTCCTTCCTTTTCCATCTTCTGCATTGAGAAAGAGAACCTATCTGCCTGAAACAAAATGAACATGTAAGCTAGGATGGATGAGTACCGGAACATGCCCTCTGTGGCGAACTGTGAAAACTGCTTGTGAATGTTCTCCGCCAGGAAAGTGCTGTAGTCGAACTGAGTGGTGGATTTTTCCTCGGTAGAGAAAATGGACAGAAAACCCAATATAGGCTCATCCACCCACACATCTGAAAAATAACCAAGTAGACAACAGAGTGATGAAATGACTTGGTTGCCCTTTTCTGAGAATAGGGAGGAAGGATAGGGGGGATTTGATTTGGGTAACTGAGCATCCCGTTGGAGAAAAAATTCAAATATCTAGGCTCTTTGAGGAAAAGATAATTTATGGTATAACTTTGTTATGATTTCAAGATTCAAAGGGGATGCAGATTCATTTTTGGGTATTTGCAACATCTAATCAATGGCCTTTGGCATGATGAAGAACAAAGTTTCTCATGATGATGAGACTATGGCTCTTTGGTCAGGAAGGTAATGAGCCTGGCATTTGAGGGCAAATTCAGCAAAATGATGGACCTAGGGAAAAAGATATAAAGGAAGATTGGACTCCCTCAAGCCCAATTTCATCGCTTTGATCTAAGAAAGTGTCTTTGATCCACAACTGCAACTCCACAAAGTCAACTTCGCACCTTGTGTCTGATATCAGATGATCTTTGTTGGCCAATGGGATCTTGTCGAGGTCGACATCAGGTGGGAGGAAAGGATTCTCTCCGGCTTCTGCTCCCTTGGAATTTGGCACCATTATTGTGAAGAGTACCTGCAATTCAAACAAAATGTTAGTGGTAATGGTTGTGGCTGGGTGAGGCATTACAGAGGGAGAGGAAAATGAATCTCTTGATATGCAGGGAATGTGAATGGAATGGGAGACGGTCGAAATGGGGTTGAATTTGAGTGGACGGATATGCGTTTGGGAGAACAAGGATAGGTCATATGGACAACGGGTATGTGGCCAGTCATAAATGGCCAATGGGTCATTTAGAGCATGAGAGTGCGGGATGAAGGACCTCTGAAGTGTACCTCTAGTCGACATGTGCATTGGTGATTAGAAGGTGAATGGGAAAGATATGACCTGTAACAGTTAAATGGATGGGACATGCTGATGGGGTCATGATGTGGAACTTGCAGAGGGTGGTGGTGAATCGTAACGATGATAGGCAGTAAAATTTTAGAGAGGGGGAGTTGGGACGCAATGAGGTGACACCACGTTGCGATGGGGCCCACCTGCATTTGTTTCATTCCGGACCCCCCTCCCCCCCTTCAGTTAAAGGAAGAATAGTTGGGGGGGTCCGTGATTCCTTCATGACCGTTGATATGGGTGCAGCCGGATCAGTCGTTGATCTGGGTGCGTTGTTTAACATCAT
>ML779492.1:415040-431984 GCA_009831015.1 Picea engelmannii | reverse complement strand
ACCTCTTCTACATGTGACCTCCAAGCTTCCCTGAACTTGAATGAGGCAAAAACACCTGTAAAAGTCCTCCAATGGATCTGAAACCTATCCCAATGTGTTCAGAGCATAATAAACAGTCAGAAATGACTATTCAGTCTCAGAAATGGATATGTGCTCATCTGAGCAATGCCTCAAACAATGAGAGCTTTAAGGCTTCATGGAGCTTCCTCAAACTTAAATGGTTAAAAATATGCATTAGAAGTCTTCAAATTCCTGTGAAAATGGTTCCAATGGACTCAGGACGTCCAAAAACCCCTAGCTGGGCTTTTACAGCTCCTCATTTGGCCAAAAATTGAAGAAGTTATGCATTCTGCCATTTTTCTCCTTCAAGCCTGTTGTAACCTGTTCGCCATTTCGCACCTCTGGAAAGTGAACCAAGCTCCACTGCGTTTTCGGTCACAAAACTCAACAACCACGCGCGTCCTGCAATTGGTGCCAAATTGTCGAACGGTTAGGGGAACTAAGCCCCCGAATCATGGAGGTAATGGGCGCATGAGGCCATGTGGCCAAGTTCCCGTGCATAAAGAGGGCTACGTTGCAAAGTTAAATCCGATGTTGACAAGTGGCGGGTGTATGAGTTCACTGTTTGAACCAAATTGAAACCTCGTGCACTATTCAATACACAAATTGGTCATTTGATAATGGTTAATAGAACACGGTTTAATTAAACACCGCGCGCAGTTTAAACCAAGTGAATGGTCACATATAAAACGCATAGCACCGTGGGTGTAAACCAATTCCCCGCGCCATACATTGCGAACCGGTCACATGAGAAAGTTGATATGACCGCGGGTTATACCATTTAACAATCCACCGCGTGCAAACCCGGAAGGCAGGGTCTAATGGTCATATGGGACCGTAATAGAACCAGGGTTGTTCATTTAACATCCGCGAGTGCCATTTGACGACAGGAAAGGTCATATGCGAGAGTAATGGAACCGTGGGTTCAAACAAACCCAACTCCGCGCGCGTTAACAATCGGTTTACATACAATTTAACATAAGGCCGCGGGCTCCGTAATATAAGCGGTCACATGTATGCAATACAACCTTTTGGGTTTGAAACCACATCACCGCGCACGCGCCGATCTGCAAAGGACAGGGTCATATATGTTACCACCGAAACCGAGGGCTGGGGCTAAGCCCCAGCCCTACCCCCGCGCCAACTTTCAAATGTTGAAACATAAATAATTTTAAATATGTTTACATAATACAAAATATCAAGCGGCGCGTTGGTAAGTGGTATATGTTAAAATCATCCACGGTGGAGAGAGGTCCGAGGGTCGAATCCCACGGACCTCTAAATATTTTGACAAACCAAACCATAGATGGAGAGCCAACAAACGGGTGCCACGTGGCAGCCCCTGAGTGGGCCACGTGGCACCAAACTATTCGACCTTAACCGCCACGTGTCATAAGCACATTCGACCACATTCAACCAATCACAATCTGCCATGTCACCATCGACACATCACCTGCCACGTGTGCCACATCAGCGTACGGTCGCTTACGTCAGCTATACGGCCTGCCCAGTCACCATCAAATTTTTCCCTGTTTGCCTTGGCGAACAGATGGCGATAAATTCTCCATACGGACTCCGTTTGCGAAAGTAAATATACCGCCAGAATCAGGAGAACGAGATGGACGCAATGGCACCATTTTCATCGCATTCTGAGCACTTTGAATTTTTAGCAAATTTTTTACCCCTGGTCCAGATTCTGATCACCTGTACAAATAACTTGTGCCAACATGTACCATACATTAACCTGTACATCAACCTGTACCATAAACAAATTCATCAACCATGCACCAAACCTGTACAAATAACCTGTCCAAACAACCTATAATCAACCTGTACCATAAACAAGTGCATCAACCATGCACGAAACTATACCTCAACCTGTACCATGAACAAGTGCATCAACCATGCACCAAACCTATACAAATAACATCTCACAACAACCTATCCAAACAACCTATCAAAACAACTTGTATCATCAATATTATCAACCAAATCAGATCTACTCACCAAGATCAATCACCAAGACAACTCTCAAAGATGTGCATCAACCAAACATAACACAACAACTCATAATCATCACTAAGATCAATATGTGCTTCTAATAATATACCAATACAAGTATGCTACATCATCCATAAACCATGTGTCAACAATACTACTAACAAGTGCCTCCAACCATGTACTAAGTATGTACCAATCATGTATCAACCACTCATCAACTATGACTCATCAAGATGTACCAACATCATCAACTATACACCTCATCTATGTGCCAACTCATCAACTACTTGTCTCAACCATGTACCCAACATGTACCTCAACCAAAATCCCTCATCAATTTCATCATCCAAATCTTATTCCTAACTCTATAATAGACTTGGTGTATAAGATCACATACCTGCAAACCTTCTTTAACTTTAACAACAAGAGACTAGCATTTTCATCAAACTTTACTCTAGTCTCACATGACTAATTTTGGATTAGTCAACAACCCTAACTTGAAATAATCATAACTATGTACATGTACTGAATAAATAAATAAAAATGGTACATAATGTTCTTTAGTTTCTTTATGCAATTCCTCCAGACTTCACTAGTTGGAACCTCCTAGAAAAGGAGTTATAGAAAAAATGGCATACCTTGTTGAATTTTGGCTTATTCTAGAGAGAAAACTGGTAGAGTGTGCCCCGCATAGAATATTTGTTGTATGGATATGAAAATTGTACACAGAATAATAGAGATGATACTCTAACCAGTACATTTTTTCTTACTGAATTTGAATCTGTTATGAAGAAGCTATGACGTTTTTACCCAAAACACATGTTTTAGACTAGTTTCAGGACTAGCCACAAACCCTATTTTCCACGACGTGTAACTCCAAAAGTACAATGCCCCACAAGATGAAAATTGTATTAAAACTACTTGGATATGTTTCCTCAATTTCCTCCCAATTTCATGGTCTGAACCATTCTATAACAAAAGTTATTGCGAAAATGGTGAGATGACCTGTAAATAACATACCTTAGAAAACATCATCAAAAGAATTTGTCCTGCCTTGAATTTCGGCCTTCTTTACTTCACCTTCCCTCTGAAATTCGGCTTAGATATCCTTTGGTTACCTCAGTCACCTGTAGAAATTAAATATGGTCAAGTGTGATTAAAATGAGAGAGTCTTTCCTCTTATTTATACTTTCATGTAGCTTCCTCAAGGGGTTACCTTTTAACCATCTTAACCCACTTTCCTTATTTGAGGGTTAATCCACTTCTAACCACTTGTCCACTTAGTAATTTATTCATTAAATTTAATATTTAAATAATTTATTTTATATTTAGTTTGACTTATATTACACTCATCACTTCACTTTATTATTTACCTTCTAAAATCTCTTAAACCACTTTGACTACTTTGACCTTTTGGGGCTTCTAGATGACTCATGAGGGTTCTCCAACTTCACATGGCCATAAATCTCTAACCGTGAGGAGTTATGTGACGTTCCACATACCACTGGAAATGGAATGAAATGTACTATCCATATAGAATATTCTTACCTGAAAATATATCAAAACTCATACCATTATCCATCAAACAAATTTGGGTCCATTACCCAAACTTTTCTCCAACTTCACATGGCCATAACTCTCTAACCACGAGGAGTTATGTAACATTCCACATACCTCCGGAAATGGAATGAAATGTACTATCCATAGGGAATATTCATACCTACAAATATATCAAAACTCATACCATTATCCATCAAACAAACTTGGGTCCATTACCCAAACCTTTCTCCAACTTCACATGGCCAAAACTCTCTAACAGTGAGGAGTTATGTTACATTCCACATGCCACCAGAAATGACATGACATGTACTATCCATATGAAATAGTCCTCCCTGAAACTATATCAAAAATCATACCATTATCCATCAAACAAACTTGGGTTCATTACCCAAACCATTGTGCTACCGTACTTTCTTCAAGGGTTGACATCAATGACAACCAACCCAATTAATCAACAATATCCCCCTTTGGCATTGATGGAAACACTCTGATGTAATACTGAAGTCATGTCACTCATGATCCCCCTCTACCTTTACCTTTTCATTTACTTTTGCATCTGATAAATCTCTCCCCCTTTGTCATCAATGGCAAAGGTATCTTTCCATTCAGAGTTGCTCCCCCTAACTGAATTGTCCTTGGGGATACTCCCCCTACCTAAACTCTTCCTGAAACTGATCTTCCAACTTGAACTGTCCTCTTTATGGTGCTTCCTCGTGTAGATCTAATACATATAAGATAAGCATTCAAAACCATTCATTTTGGAGTAGAAATTACTCTGAGTATCTGGCGAAGATAATCAAAGGCTTCTCTTGGAAGCATTTTTGTAAAGATGGTTGCCACTTGTTCTTTTGTGCCCACATATTCAAATCTGATGTTCTTCTTTGCAACCTGTTCCCGTAGAAAGTTATACTTTATTGGAATGTGCTTCATCTTGGAGTGCATCATCGGGTTCTTTGAGATACTGATGGCATTTGTATTATCACAATAGATTGGAATGGGATCATCATACTCAACCTGTATATCTGTTAGATTTTGTTTCATCCATAGAACCCGTGTACAACATGTTGTTGTTGCAATATACTCTACCTCGGCTATAGATAAGGATACCTATGATTGTCTCTTGCTTAACCATGATACTAAAATTTCACCCAAGTAGAACGTTTCTCCACTGGTGCTTCGTCGGTCATCAATACAACCTTCCCAATCTGCATCTGTGTAGGCAATAAGTGATAGATCCTTTCCTTTTGGATACCATAATCCAAAGTCTTATGTTCCTTTGAGATATCTGAAAATCCTCTTCACTTCTAATACATGTGATTCCTTTGGTGCAGCTTGAAATCGTGCCACCTGTCCAAATGATTTCATTACATCTGGTCTAGATGTTGTCACATATAGTAAGCTACCAACCATTGACCTATCTTCATCTCGTTTTATTTCCAATCTTGCAATCTCTGGGACCTTGTCTTTGTTCATATGTTCTTCATGTTTTCTTATCCATACTTTATTATTTATGATATCAGTTTTCTCTTCCATGGAAGTATCAATCATGCTTCTACAATCACTGGCTATGTGTCCATAGTTATGAAATTTGTAACACTCAATGTTACGTGCGGCCACATAGGCACTTCTTGCTTGAACATTTCTTTTATAATCCCTGCAATCTGCAACCTTTTGTCCAAAATTAGTACAATAAAAACAATGACCATAAAAGAAATTTCCATACCTGAGAGTGAATGATCTTCTTTGTGGCGTATTCCTTCTGAATTTCTGCCTTGACTGATCATGATCATGATTGAAGCTTCTTTATAGCTTGAACACAGATGTATCTTCAATAGTTTTCTTAAATTCTGGTTGACCATGATTCCTTCCTTTGAGGACTTTTGCATAACTCATTCTATTTTCTTCATTCTTATTTTCTAGCAACCTATAATGCTTATCTTCATTCTTTGTAACTGATGTGGATGTTTTTGTATCTTCAATGTTCTTTTTTTTCTTGACGATTTTACTTCTCAATGTGACAACTTCTTCTTCAATCTTCTGAACCTCTTCTTTTTCTTTAATATTTGAGACTTCATGACTTCTTTTGTTCTCTTCGCTTCTTCAAGCTAAATTTTTAATTTGATTATTTCTTCTTCAAATACTTTCTCTTCTTGACCAAAATCTGACTCAAGCTAGTTTAGATCGTTAGTTCTTTCCTTAAGATGATCTGTCAATATATTCTCTCTCATTTCCGCTTCTTCCTTTTGTGTTTTCATGTTGGCTTCCAAACATTGCTTTTGATATTCAAGATTTTCTTCAATCTTTCTAGCTTCCTCTAGTTGAGTTCTTAAGTTCTCGATGACCTTTTGGGATTCTTCAAAAATTTGAACACTTTCCTTTTGTTTCATCAATTCTTTCTTGAGTGACTTGTTTCTTTCTCTTAGTTCATCTAGATCACTAATCATTTTTGCCTCATATTTGTCTTCCTTTTCAATTTGTTTTTCTGTCTCATTTCCTTCATGGCATTCTATTTCAAGATGTCTGTGTTTTTCACAATTAAAGAAAAACAACATACATTTGTTGATTATGTACTCTTCATCTTTTAAAATTGTTTGATATGGTGAACATATTTAATCTTGATCTATACCTACATCTTCTTTGGCATTTTATGAATCTGTGATGGGTGAAGAATATATTTCATGTAACTTATCCAAAAGTTCTTTGGTTGATAAACATTTACCAACCTTTTCTCTTATCGGATTAGGTAATCCTTCCCAGTTGAAATCCATTGTTATTTTGTTATTCTTCTTCAATTCCTTCTTGGATGCAGTATTTTCCCTTTTTGATCTATCATATCATGTAATGACTAATAACCAAATATAATTCCCCTTTTCCTATAAAAATACTTTCATCATTATGTTCCACATATCATACTTTAAACCATTATGACCATTAAAAAATGGTACTCCATTCTCATAATAATGCATAATCTCCTTCCAGTGGTTAAATTGTTTCCTGAAGGAACCTGCTCTAATACCAATTGTTGGATTACTGAGAGGGGGGGTGAATCAATAATAGAGAAATTCAATCCTTTTTAACCACAATATGCAAGTGTTATATCAATGTATCATTATCATCCAATAGTTGCAGAGTAAATAAACAATGAACAAATGTGAAATCATACACATACACAGTACGCCAATGTTTTTACGTGGAAACCCAAAGCAGGAGAAAACCACAAAATGATTTTTCTTATATGTATTTAAGAATTACATTCATTGGAAGCACCAACTTCCTTTGTTTTCCATCTACAACTGGAAGGAGGCTCCAACCCGCTAATTTCTCAGGCTACAACCTGAGGGAAGCTCCAACTCCCAATTCTTTGGCTACAACCAGAAGGAGGCTATGACCCCCTATGTTCTTCGGCTACAATTCAAAGGTGGCTACAACCACCTATCCTTCCCTCATCCAACCGCCCTGACATAGAACTAGAACGATGGAACCACTGTCACACTATCACTGTGAGATATACTACTGTAAACCTGTACCAATCAACCTATAATCGACTTATAACAACCTGTACAAATAACATGTTCCAACATGTACCATACATCAACTTGTACCTCAACCTGTACCATAAATAAATGGATCAAAAATGCATAAAACCTTTACAAATAACCTGTCACACTAACCTATAATCAACATGCACCATAAACAAATGCAACAACCATGCACCAACCTGTACCTCAACTGTTGGATTACTGAGAGGGGGGGTGAATCAATAATAGCATAATTATAATCCTTTTTCTCCAAATAATACAAGTGTTATATCAATGTAAAATTATTATCCAATAATGAGCAATAAGAAATGAACAATCACACACATACACAGTACACCAGTGCTTTATGTGGAAACCCAAATTGGGATAAAACCATGGAACACTTTTTCTTATATGTCTTGAAGAATTACATTCATTGGAAGCACCAACTTTCTTTGTTTTCCAGTTGCAAATGGAAGGAGGCTCCAACCCCCTAGTTTCTCAGGCTACAACATGAGGGAATCTCCAACTCCTCAATTCTCTGGCTACAACCAGAAGGAGGCTACAACCCCCTATGTTCTCCGGCTACAACCAGAAGGTGGATACAACCACTTGTCCTTGCCCGGTCCAACTTCCATGAAGTAGAATGATGGAACAACTGTCACACTATCACTGTGAGATATACCAATGTAAACATGTACCAATAAACCTGAACCGTGCATCAACCTGTACCTCAACCTGTAATCAACCTGTACCATAAACAAGTGCATCAACCATGCACCAACCTTAACCAAACAATTTGTAATCAACCTGTACCATAAACAAGTGCAACCAACCATGTACGAAGTATGTTCCAATCATGTTTCAAGTACTCATCAACTATGACTCATCAATATGTACCAACATCATGAACTATACACCTCATGTATGTGCCAACTCATCAACTACTTGTCTCAACCATGTACCCAACTTGTACCTCAACCAAAAGCCCTCATCAACTTCATCATCCAAATATGATTTGTAACTTTGTACTAGACTTGGTTTATATGATCACATTCCTACAAACCTTCCTTAACTTTAACAACAAGAGACTAGCATTTTCATCAAACTTTTCTTTGGTCTCACATGACTAGTTTTGGATTAGTCAAGAACCCTAACTTGAAATAATCAAAACTTTGTACCTATAATGAATGAAGATCTGAAATTGATACATAATTTTCTTTAGTGTGTTTTATAAAATTCCTCCAGGTTTCATTACTTGTAACCTCTAATAAAATGATTTATAGCAAAAATGGCACACCTTGTTAAATTTTGGCTTATTCTAGAGAGAGACCTTGTAGAGCATGCCGTACACAGAATATCTATTGAATTGATCTAAAACTGTTACATAGAATACTAAAGACTATAATATAACCAAAAAAAATTTTCGTACTAAATTTGGATATGTTATGAATAAGTTATGACATTTTTACCTAAAACACTTGTTTTTAACTAGTTTCAGGACTAGCCACAAACCCTATTTTCCACGGACTGTAACTCCAAAAATACAATGAACCAAAATATAAATTTTTTACCACATATACTTGGATATGTTTCCTCAATTTCATAGTAATTTCATGGTCTGAATCATTCTATAAAAATAGTTATTGCGAAAATGGTGAGATGACCTGAAAAAAACATACCTTAGAAAGCATCATCAAAAGAATTTATCCTTTCTTGAATTTTGGCCTTCTTTTCTTCACTTTCCTCAGAAATTTGGCTTAGATATCCTTTGGTTACCTCAAACACCTATAGTTATTCAATATGCTCAAGTGCTATTAAAATGAGAGAGCCTTGCCTCTTATTTATACTCTCGAAGTAGCTTCCTTAAAAATATCTTCTAGCTCACTTTACCCACTTTCCTTATTTTAGGGTTAACCCACGTCTAATTTCTCCATTAAATTTATTATTTAAATAATTTATTTTGTATTCACTTTGAATTATAGTACACTCATCACTTCACTTTATTATTTACCTTCTAAAATCTCTTAAACCGCTTTGACTACTTTGACCTTTTGGGGCTTCTAGATGACATAAGAGGGTCCTCCAACTTTGTAAGGCCATAACTTTCAAACTGTGAGGAGTTTTGTGATGTTCCACATACCACCAGAAATGGAATGACATGTACCATCCATATAGAATAGTATTACCTAAAAATATATCAAAACTCATACCATTATCCATCAAACAAACTTGGGTCCATTACCCAAACCTGGGTTCTCCAACTTCTCATGGCCATAACTCTCTAACCGTGAGGAGTTATGTGGCATTCCACATACCACCGGAAATGGCATGACAAGCAATATCCATCTAGGATAGTTTCTCTAAAAAATTCACTGTCCTTCATCTCATTATTCCACAAATAAGAATGGTTTCTCTAACCATACTTCTAGGATAACTCAATCCGCAAAGTATCTTCCCGTGAGATATTTCACCATAAGGGGACCACTTTGGAGTTCATCCATATCTACTTATTATCAAACATGACAAGACAATAACGATTCATATTTACATCAAACAAACTTGGGTCCATTACCCAAACCTTCGTGCTACTGATCTTTCTTCAAGGGTTGACATCAATGACAACCAACCTTAATCAACAATCTCCCCCTTTGGCATTGATGGAAACACTTTGATGCAAAACTGAAATCATGTCATGCAGTACTAAAGTCATATCACTCATGCTCCCCCTAGAAACATGCCTCTTTCCTTTGCATCTCTTTGACCATTGCTCCCCTTGGAACCATGCCTTTTTCCTCTGCATCT
This sequence comes from Picea engelmannii, assembly GCA_009831015.1. NCBI lineage: Eukaryota > Viridiplantae > Streptophyta > Pinopsida > Pinales > Pinaceae > Picea > Picea engelmannii. Next base: position 422,040 of record ML779492.1, on the reverse strand, counting down.
GATGAATCTCTCCCCCTTTGTCATCAATGGCAAAGGTATCTTTCCATCTGGGGCTGCTCCCCCTGACTGAACTATCCTCTTTATGGTGCTTCCTCGTGTACATCTAAGACATATAAGATAAGCATTCAAAAAACATTCATTTTGGAGTAGAAATAACTCCAAGTCTCTGGCGAAGATATTTAAAGGCTTCCCATGGATGTGGTTTTGTAAAGATGTCCGCCACTTGTTCTTTTGTGCCCACATACTCAACTCTGATGTTCTTTTCTGCAACCTGCTCCCGTAGAAAGTGATACTTTATTGGAATTTGCTTCGTCTTGGAGTGCATCACTGGGTTCTTTGAGATACTAATGGCACTTGTATTATCACAATAGATTGGAATAAGCTCATCATACTCAACCTGTATATATGTTAGAGTTTGTTTCATCCAAAGAACTTGTGTACAACATGATGTTCCTGCAATATACTCTACCTCGACTATAGATAAGGATACTAATGATTATTTCTTGCTTAGCCATGATACTAAACACTCACCCAAGTAGAATGTTGCTCCACTGGTGCTTCGTCGGTCATCAATACAACCTGCCCAATCTGCATCTGTGTAGGTAATAAGTGATAGATCCTTTCCTTTTGGATACCATAATCCAAACTCTTATCTTCCTTTGAGATATATGAAAACCCTCTTCACTACTAATACATGTGATTCCTTTGGTGCTTCTTGAAATCGTGCCACCTATCAACTACCTTCATTATATCTGGTCTAGATGTTGTCACATATAGTAGGCTGCCAATCATTGACCTGTATTGCCTCTGATTTGTAGACTTTGAATCATCATCTTTGCTCAACTTGCAACTGGTTTGCATGGGAGTGATAACTGGTTTGCACTCTTCCATTCCAAACCTCTTTAGCATTTCTCTGATATACTTGGTTTGAGAAATAAAAATTCCTTGGTTGCTTTAACGTATTTGAAGTCCCAGAAAGAAATATAGTTCTCCAAGTAACGACATTTCAAATTCATTCTGCATATCTTTTTCAAATTTATGGCTTAACCTGTCATCATCACTACCAAAGATAATATCATCAACATAAACTTCAACTAATAAAATATTACCTTGACTTTCCTTGATGTAGAGGTTGTTGCCTTCACTTCCTTTTCTGAACCCTGCTTGATGTAGATATTTATCCAGTCTAGAGTACCATGCTCTAGGAGCATGGTACTCTAGACCATACAAGACCTTCTTTAATTTTCACACATAGTATGCATTCTTTGAAAATTGAAAAACTTTTGGTTGTTGAATTTAGACTTCTTCTTCAAGTTCCCCATTCAGAAAAGTTGATTTTACGTCCATTTGATACATTTTAATATCTTTGGAGCATGAAAAAGCTAAAATCAAACATATTGTTTCCATTCTGGCAACTGGGGAAGTTGATTCTTTCAACTTGTGCATATCCTTTACATACCAATCTAGCTTTGTTCCTTATAACCTGTCCATCTTCATTCAATTTATTTCTAAAGACCCACTTTGTGATGATCACATTCTTATTATTTGGTCTTGGAACTAGTTCCCAAGTGTCATTTTTCTCTATTTGATCTAATTCTTCATCCATGGCCTTTTTCCAAAATTCATCCTTGCTCGCTTCTTCAAAACAGTTTGGTTCAATTGTAGATAAGAGTGCTAGGTGAGTTTGTTCTAGTGAACGGGTTTTTCTTCTAGTCTCAACTCCTGCACCTTTGTTTTCGATAATTTGATCTAAAGGATGATTCTTATGTACTCCTCTGTTGGGTGTCTTTGGAGACACTTCCTGAACTTTCTCTTCTGCTTCTGTCGGATTCTTTTCATCTTCCTCTTCTACTTATTTTTCATCTTCTACTTCTTCTTCTAAGGGTTGTTTCATTGATTTCTTTTCTTCTTCCTTTGATTATGGTCTGCCTGTTTCATCAATTGTCACGTTGATGCTTTCCACAACTTTATTTAATCTTATATTGTAACACTTCTATGCTTTCCTTGTACTTGAGTAACCAACAAGTACTCATTTGTCCACACGAGAGTCAAAATTTCCCATTCTGCCATCTTCTCTTTTGAGATAGCATTTGCTTCCAAAAACTTTGAAGTGTTTTACATTTACTGGTCTTCATTTCCATAGTTCGAAAGGGGTTTTGTCAGTGGTGTTTCTTAGCATTACTCTGTTTTGAATATGAACTGTTGTATGCACTGCCCGTGTCCAAAAAATATCTGTCAATTTTGAATCCATTAGAATTGTTCGAGCCATTTCCTGTACTGTTTGTTCTTTCTTTCAACAACTCCATTCTGTTGAGGTGTCCTAGCAATGAATAATTGCCTTTTTATTCCATGATTGTTGCAGTAGTCCATAAATTAGTTGAGGTGAACTCTCCTACATTATCATATCTCAAGCATTTTATTTTTGAATCCATTTCATTTTCAATTATTTCCTTGTAGATATTGAAGTTTTCAAAAGCTTTTGACTTATTCTTGAGAAAGAAAACTGTAGTCATTCTTGTATAATCATCAACTAATAACATAAATCATTTCTCATGTTTTAAGCCCTTGGTTTTATTTGGTACAACTAGATTAGTATGCACAATTTCTAGTGGTGTTGTCATTGAATATTTATTTGATTTGAACCTGGTCTTTGTTTGCTTTCCTTGTTGACAATGATTGCCTAAAGTGTTGGTTGGTTTTGTGATCTGGGGCATTTCTTTGACTGCCTCTCTTTTGGTGACTTTGAAAAGATTATCAAAATGTATGTGACCCATTCTTCTGTGCCATAGCCAACTTTCATCTTCCTTTCCTAGAAAACACTTTTCATTTCCAATTTCGCTTAACACATATATGTTGCTTGAAGTTCTTGCAGCTGTAGTGACCAATTTGCCTGAACCTTCTTTTCTTATATCACACTTTTTTGAATTGAAAGTAACTTTATGACCTTGGTCACACATTTGACTCACACTTAGAAGATTATGTTTCATATCGTCTACTAGTAAAACATTTTCTGTCTTTTCATTCTTATTCCCAATTCAGATTGTGCCTTTTCCAATGATTTTGGCTGAATCACCATTTCCGAAGGAGACTGATCCATCTCTTTCCTTTCATAATGTAAGAAAATTGTCTCTATCACCTATCATGTGTTTTGAACATCCATTGTCAACATACCAACCACATTTCTTCTATTTAGCTTGTAGAGCGAGTGTGCATTCTTCATTGCTATACTGATCCTGCTTTCTTATCCATGTTCTTTTCTGAGGTTCATGTCTGTGATTGTTGTTATTATGTTGTGGTTCTTTAGGAAGGACTGTCATTCTGCAATCTTTGGCCATATGTCCAAAATTATTACATTGGTAACATTCCACTTCAGTGCTCAAAGATTCAAACATGTTGTAAATTCTTCTCTGTGTTTCACTAGGCCTTCTTGGATAACCCCTTTGTGTATTACTCTCAAATTAGTTATTGTTCCTGTTGTTAGCTCTGCAATTCACAAATCTATATCGAAAATTATTACACGCATAACATAAGCCAAAAAATATAGTTTGATACCTAGGAGTTGAGGATATTCTGAAAGGAGGTGCTCTTGTGAATCCTTCTTCTTCTTGAGGCCTATCTGTCGGTTGTTGATTCTAAAATCTAAATCTTCTCAGTGGAGGAGTGTCCTTGTAATATTTCTTGTATATCTTCCTATCCCCTTTGATTGTTTCTACATAGATTTTTGGATATGTTTCTTGCTCTGTTGTTTTGAAGCTTGATCCATTTTTTGTCTGATTTTATCCAAGTCTGGTCTTGTCAAAATGATATTTTTGACTGCTGATAATGTCATCCAAAACTTTTGAGCTATTCTGCATATTTTTCTTTTGAATATCCTTTCTTAATGTGACAATATTTACTTCCAAGTTTCCAATGATCCTGTCCTTTTCTTCTAGTTGTTCTTTGAGTGCTTCTTCAATTCTTTTATTTTCTTCTATTTGAACCTTCAATTTTGTGATCATTTGTTCTAGTTCTTGAGTGTCTTCTTTTTTGTCTAGTTCTTCTTGTAGTTTCTTGTTCTTCTTCTTTTATCTTCTAATAACTTCTATAGCACACATTAATTCTTCTCGAAAGTCAACTTCTGCCTCTTCAATTTCTTCTTTGACTTCTTCACATTCTTCTTCGACTTCTTCATATTCTTCTTCGGAGTCTTCTCTGTCAGAGTCTTCTACTGCCATGAATAGAACTCTTCATGTCTTACTGTCATTGACTTCATCTTCATTTGATCATGAGATGTCTTATTTGGTGCATAATATTTTCTTGAAAACTGTTGGAAATACTAGAACAACTGAGAGGGGGGGGTGAATCAGTTGTTTATAAGCTTAAACAATTTTATGCCTTTTAAACAATTATTAAGATTTCATCATGTGTTATCAACCAATCATATAGCATATGGAAAATAAGAGTAAAAATCATCATTCACACATAAAATACACACAGAGACAGATTTTCATGAGGAAACCCATAAAGGGAGAAAACCTCTTCTTCTTCGAAATGATAGGCAGTCTTTTTCTGTTCTGTACATCATTTACAATTGAGCACCAACTCAATGTGAGGCTGCTACCTCTATTTTACAAGCTGCAACTTGTTTGAGAGCTCCAACTCTCTGGTTTCTCTAGCACCCACTAGAAGGAAGCACCAACTCCCTGAGTACTCCAGCACCAACTGGATGGAAGCACCAACTTCCTAAAATTTCCAGCACCAACTGGATGGAAGAACCAACTTCCCGCTACACAGGCTCCAACCTGCATAACAGAGAACACCTGTTCTCCCTAGCACCACCCTGCCACCCTGGTTTCTCTGGCTGCAACCAGATGGAAGCTACAACTTCCTGTGTTCAAGCACCCACTTGAACTTTTGAGGACAATAGTCCTCCCGAGCACCTCCCAACCTCCTTAAACTCAATGATTAAATAAAAATTCAACTTTATAGATAAATCAGTTCATACCAATTTTACTTTGTTCTGTAAATCTTGTCTTCTGCTTCTTGCTCTACCATTCTGCTCTGCTTCTGCTCTGCTCTACCGTTCTGCTCTGCTTCAGCTCTGCTCTATCGTTCTGCTCTGCTTCAGATATTCATTTTATTTCCTTTCTGCATATCAATCAGACTTCATCCTTAACTCCTTCTCCTTTCTCCTTTCTAACTGTTTCATTCTTTTTCTATTCAGAACAGCCAACCTAATTCAGTCTCGCTCATTTTCTTTTATACACAATTCCTTAACGATTCCACTTCCCCTTCCAATGGGAAATTCGAGGACATATGTCTTGGCAACTGAAATGCTAACCAATTCATCATCCTCAGTCCGTTTCACTTAATGGATTCATAACTGAAGCATTAATGTGTGAGGAACAACAACAACCCTCCGATCAATGCTTGATCCAACGGTTCAGATCCCATCGGGATTTCTCTCATCGCGAATTCAGCATTCTCATTATCGATATGCACATGAACTCGGAACCCCCGATTCTCCGATTCCCGATATGCTCCTTTCCCGAGCTTTAGCCCCTTCCGGCTACACAATGGTCCATGTGACCATCTATCATGTGACTGTCACCATACCTCTCGTCGAGGTTTCGGGGTTTCGCACTTCCTGATGTCGAGAGTTTCTCACCTCTCCAATCCCTGATTACCGATGCGCCCCTTTCCACACACTAGCCCTGCTGGCTATAGACCTTGGCCCCATAAGACCGTCAACACATGACCTCAGTCAAATCTCTCATCGGGGTTTCGGTGTTTTTGATGTCACTATGCACATGCCTCCGGGATTCCCGATCCCCGATTTCCCGATGATGGAGATCAACGGTCCAGATCTCATTCTTAATCCAACGGCTGTGATTACATCGCAAAATCCCATATCGCGATTTTGGAGTTTCTGTTGCAGTGTGTTCTTGACATATCAAAGTCCCGATTGTCGATGCCTCTGCTGACGTCACATGTGATTTGGCACGTGTTAGATCTGCCACGTGTCACTCTGATTCATGAATTGTATGTGCCTGAAGTGTTAGATCTGCCTGACACCTGTCATTACCTGGTTGTGCCACGTGTCCCTAGCTGACGTGGACTGCTGTCGTGAATTAGATCGACGGTCTAGATCACATGTTGATCTGACGGTTCAGATTCAGTCGGGATTTCGCATAACGCGAAATCGGGGTTTTCGTTGCATTGTGTTCTTTGCATTATGAAATCCCGATCCCCGAAACTCCGATGAGGCCTCCTGGCTGCCACGCGTCCATATGAATGAACGGTCCAGATCCCTTCTTGATTTAACGGCTGCGATCAATTCGCGAAATCGCGTATCGCGATTTCGGGGTTTTCGTTGTCATTGTTCACGAGACTCGTGAAACTCCGATTCCCGATTCTTTGATGAGCACAATCAGCGGTCCATATATCAATCTTGCTTTTAACGGTTGCGATCAAATTGCGAAATCGCATATCGTGATTTCGGGGTTTTCGTTGTCGAGTGAACTTTGCATATTGAAATCCCGATCCCCAAATCTCCGATGGCTTATCTCCCTCGCAACTTCTGCAGATCTGACGGTTGTCAGCCTTTCAGGAAATTTGGATGGGATCCAACGGTCACTGGATCTCTGTCTTCCTACTTCTCTGTAAACTCTTGCTGCGTGCGTTTTCTTCAATGTTGTTCCTCCTGATATTTTACGTCCGAATCCCCAAGAGGTTTTATCCTTCATATCCTACCATTTCTGCTGTTTCCATCAAAGACAACAATCATCAACACGCATTCATTGCTTGTTCAATATTTGCCAACAATCTCCCCCTTTGGCATTGATGGCAACACTTGCATTCAACATTCAGACTTCAAATCTCCTCTGCATTCGACCATTCAGACTCTCCTCTGTTACCGAAACATTTTGAACTCGACTCCTTTCTCCCCCTTTGACATCAATGTCAAAGAAGACACATTCTTCCACTGATCTTGTTGCAGAACATACTCCCCCTGTCATCT